>JANTBZ010051027.1:0-26406 GCA_024741255.1 Exechia fusca | reverse complement strand
TCGAATCCCGGTATGGGTGCGGGTTTTTTCTTCCAACGATGATCCAAAGGAAGGATGTTAAATGTTGCCTAGGGTTCCTCTTTGGATCGCTGTGCTAATCACATGGCATCTTTAAACCCGAAACCGATTATGAAGCCCTGCTACTCCTCACATTCAAGGAGAGCATAAAAGGGAGGCCAAGACCTGTAATGGGTTGTAGTGCCACAAAATTATTATTTCATTATATTCCATTTCTACACTCCGGAGTTCAATCTCAAATCATTACAGTGTACAGAGAACCACGAACCCTCTTCATGATTATATGTATGTGCAACACAAGCATTGCGTCAGTATTTCTGGACCCAAGAGGATTCGTCTTTATAGAATGCAAACAAACAGGAATAAAATGAACATAGACTATTATATTTTGTTTTGTAGCCTATCAATTTGAAATGGCCAGAACACATGAGGAGAAGTCTTCTCCTACCATAACAATACGCACTGTCAGTAGCTGAAAACGAAGGATAAAATCAATGAATGTGGCTTAAAATTACCGCCACATCAACAGTATTCTTCGCATTCGACCTTCAACGAATACTATGAATTAAAAAAATTCGAAAACATAGCTCCAGGCAAAGTAATTCTATTCGAATAATGGAGTCCCATGGAGTATTTTTTCAAGAGCAAGCGGCGAATTCATTATGAAGAATCGAATCGAGATGTTGCAGGACCACTGAATTAAGACCCGATAGTCTAGTAAAGTAAACTATGCATAAAAATACAAGAAGTGTTCATCAAAAATGTTGGTCCTTCATAGTAGCTAGTATCATTACATATCAGCCCATGTAGTATATGTACTGGGTTGCGCGTACACCGCGAACGATACACGCAGATGCGCCGTGCCGTGTTGGTGTGTGTGGTGTGTGTGTGTGTGTGTGTGAACATATGTGTAACGGATTTACGCTGCCGCGCTTTGGCACAGCGACCGCGATCGGGTTTATTTGTGTGATGATCATATGCGTCGATTTTTGCGCGTGCATATGGCGATGGTTGCGGTGGTGGTGCTGTTGGTAGCGAGTAGCTTGCGCGCGGCGATCGTTTATGTGCGAACGACGTCGACGTCGCGACGCCTCGCCGTCAGTTGGTGAGTGCCAGTAACGGCAGACGAACGCGCGCGAACGCTCGTCGAACGTCGCGTCGTGATCGCGCTCTCGCGCTCTGTGTTTGAGTGTGTGTGTGTGTGTGTCCGGCGTGCGGTCGTCGTCGCCGTAGCCGTCGTCGTGTTTTCCACCTCGGGGCGAACGTACACGAGCGTACCGTTTTTGTTTGTTCCCGGAAAATATTTGCGGCGCTGCGCCACAGACAGATACGAACGTTCGCACTCAAACACACACATATTCGCTCGACCGTTCGTCCGCCTCGGTTATAAACAGCCAGCGGCTGGCCGTCGTGCCAGTTCTCGCGTCGTTAGTCCATTCGAACGTGTCGGACGGAACGGAACACTCGCTCGTACTCGCACCAAAATATTCCGCCACAAGATTTCGTCGCGATCGCTAGTACGCCGCGCATTGAACTGAACGCACAGTAGTCATTATAACGATTGCAACGATGCGCACTCTCCACAAAACCCGAGAACGGGAGAACTCGCCCATCGCACCCGATATTCCGCTCGGCGAGGACTACGACTCCGACGACGCCGCTGTGGCTGCCGCCGACATGGCGGCCGACAATCCGCTGTCGCCGCGCTCTCGCCGCCGCGCCGAGTACACGGTAGCCCGATTCCAGCAGGGCATGCTCGGTCGGGCCCGCTCGATGTTCGGCTCGGCTCGCGATCATTCTACGTCGACAGATAAACGGCCACCGCCGAAACCGCCATCGGCGCATCGGACGCTCGAGTTCTTCACGCTCTGGGCGGCCGGCCGTCCCAAACAGCGAGGCGATAGTGGTGGTGTGCACACAATAAAAACACAGCATAGCAGTGCAGCACAGATGATTTCGGCCACATCAACGAAGACGACTATGACGACAACGTCGTCGTCGTCGTCGAAACAGTTGCGTGAGCTTAGCGTGCTAGTTGACAGTAATCGGTATGCGCAAGCGGCATATCCGTCAACGACGATGGCCACTACGAAGACGACTTCGAAAACGGTGGCGCATGAACAGCAACAACAGCAGCACAGCAGCACATCAGCGGTTACTCAACGCAAGCAGCAGCAGAAGCGACGAGTCGAAGATGTCGATCACGTCAGCGGCGGCGCCGTCAGCGCATCGCCGCCGCCATTGAGTTCTGTGGAAACCGCACGCTTACGTCACAGCAACAGCAGCGGTGGCTTTAGAACCGAGACCTCATCGAAAACTACCTCGAGCAGCAAGCGTCGCTATTCGCGCAACAACAGCCTAGACCTCAACGATCTGCGCCGTCTGGCCCATGGCGGTGGCGGCAGCGATCACCGACGCTCGTCGTCGTCGCATCATCATCATCACCAGCAGCAGCAGCCTCAGCATCATCAGCGTCACTCGAGCGTCGAGCGCACATCGACCACAGCCGAAGACGATGATCGCCCGCACGATGACGACGATCGACGCCATGTGGTGTTTGTCAATAGGCAAGTGCGGTGCGCCGGCGGCAGCGTTGAGCGGCGGCGGTGGGGCGATGACGAGCAGCCGTGCCAGCAGCAGTCAATTGTGCCTCCGGACGGCGTCAAGAGATTGATAGCTACGCACGGCATTTCCGCGGCGGCCGTCGATAAACACACGACGAGCAACAGCATCATCATCAACCATTATCATCAGAAGACGCATCAGACGTCGCAGCAGATTCAAAATAACAATAACAGTCCGACGCAACACTCACCGCCACAGCGAGCCGGCATTTTGCAACGCAACATATCGCTGGAATCGACGACGACGACGGCTGGGCCGAAATCGCCAACCGAAGAATCGGCCTGCTCGCCAATTGGCGGCTTCGCCGACGCACACGATGGCCGCGATGGTCTGCTGTTGCGAGTCGGCGGCGCCTCTGCGACGCTGGGCAGACCGAAGAAAAAACTATCGTTTCGCGAGCCAGTGGAGAGCGACTCGAAACCGTTTGTGTTCAAATCGGACACGCTGCCGCGGGCCAAACGTTTCATCGAGACGATTGAGCGACAGCGCCAGCAGCAGCAGCTGGAGAAAAACGGAGGTGCCGACAAAGTCGTCGCGGCGGTCGTCGATGGTCGTGCTGGTAGACAGAGCGACGAACAATTGGAGGTAGATTAGAGTGATTTATTGGAATTGGCGTGCGGGTGCGTGCGTGTAATGCGTGGTGGGCTTGCGTGTATGCGACTGGGTGTATTGGGGGTGTGTGGGTTGGCTGATGGGCCGTAAATTAATCAAATCAAGTGTGTGTAATGTTTGTCGTCTCGTCTTTGGATTTCTTTTCTCGTTTCTCACGCATGCAGTCACAGGCCATGCGAATCGTCCGGACAGTCGGCCAGGCGTTCGAGGTGTGTCACAAATTTAACCTTCAGAAGAATTCCCTAGATGTAGACCATGACAACGACGACGTGGTGGACGTCGACGACGAAGACGACGAAGTCGGCGACGCCAACGCTGATGAACGCCAACAGCATCAACGACACCACCAGCACCACCGGGCAAACAACGACGTCAATCGCACCGAGGGCGGCCGCAGTCACAGTGGCGGCGCCGCCGGCGAGCGCTCAGTCAGTCCGTGCGAGCTGTCCGACCGGTGTTCCGATCACATTGGCAACGACCACCGCTTCGACGCAAAGAAAGGTATGTACGCAACATAGCACGAACACGTATAATCCAAACATTCGCTGGCCGTTCTGTGCGTCTGTGTCAGCATGGGTGCAGCAAACACTTCGCACAGCTGGTTAAGTTCGTCCTCTTAATGTGCGTGTGTGCCCATTGCCCCATCTAACCAAACGCTCTGCTGCCACACGTGACGTGCGTGCGTGCGGCAAGTTCTATAAATTGCGTCGACAGTCAGCAGGCAGTCGGCAAGTGAATTCAAATATAGCCAACGAGAGTCTATTTATACGCATTGTGCAATTGCGAATTAATGGTCTCCGACCTGCATTCGCGGTGTAAGTACTCTAGAGTGCCTGAGTGCCTCTAATGTGAATTGTATATACTCTGTAAGTGGCGCGGCGCGTGCGATTCACGCATTATGTGGCGGGCGACGACGGCTGATGGTGATGGTGATGGGTGTTGAATCGTCGGCGAAATTGCGTTGATGAATTGCGCACGCATTATTCTACGGCCGATTTTTCGAAATAGCTACGCCTGTTTATGTCTGGGCGTAAGTACGCGCGGCTTGAGATTAACAAACAAACATGCGCACGCACGCATTTTAATTTACATGTTTGCTATGTGTCGTTGACGACGACGGCGACGTCGACGACCACGAAAGCGTCGTCGATGTCGTCGTCGGCGTCGTCACGTCATTGCGTACCTTGAGCCGTGCGCCGCCTCGCCTCGCTTCGCGTCTCGTGCGATGTGCGTGCTCGATGTTTAAAAATACGTCGACGTCGACTCCCATTCAATGCAACGCCGCCGACGCGCGGCGGCGTTGCTGATGTGTCGTCGTCGGTCGAGATAGGGCGAACTGATGAGGTTGCAATGTTATTCATGTTCATTATGCCGCGATTTTTCTCAACCGCCTCCCGCCGCCTCTCGTCTTCCGCTACACAGACTCAATGGCCACATCGTCTGCTGCTGCTGCCAGTGCTGCAGAGGCGTCCCAGTTCCATCCCGCCGCCGCTATCAAACGGCCAAATCATCTGGATATTTCGCCGAGAGCGGAGGCTTACAGAAAGTCACATGCGGTGAGTGCGCCGAGATTAAATTGGAATAACTGAGATAACGTTATTAATGGATATGACAAAATCATTAGCAGGGCGACGGCGGAGGAGATGATGGAGAGGAGCTGCAGAGGATGCGCGAGTCCCTCGACCAGCAGACGTTGCAGACGCGCCAGGCGCTCGCGCAGCTGGTGATGCTGCGCGATCAGCTGATTACGGAGACGAACGCCCGCATCGAGGCACAGGTTCGTTTTGGGGCGGGTCCAGAGCGGCTGCTGCCATTAGGCTAATTTATGCGCCATTCAATTATTTATTATTACCTTTTCTTTTCTTAATTTTGTTTGCAAATCTACCCTCCGTAGGCCCGGACCCAGCAGTTGTTGCAGCAAAATCGCGAGCTGCTCGAGCACTTGGCATCGTTTGGAGGTTTCACTGAGAACGACCGGCCCGGACTGACAGCGGCCACAATTGGACTTGCGCCACAGGTACGATAGCCGTGTGCCGCCGAGTCGCGGTATATTATAACGCCTATTGCTCGAGTGTGCTCGCTGTGTCAGTGTTTACGTGCATGTTATGGGTTCATTTCGTTTGTGATAAATTATGCTATTTGTTTTAACCACATTCCCCGCATATCGCTTGTATTTGTGTGTGTTGCACGTGCACGCACCTGTGTCGTTGTGCCGCTGTGCCGTGCGCACGTACCGCTCACACCTGAGTGCTGCTGCGCTGCCTCTGCCGCGTGCAATTGGATCCGCACGCTCCACCGCTCCCCGTGTGCCGTTTTGCGTATTCCCCGTGCTGTGCTGTGTTGTGCGTGCTAGAGTTTTGACTTGTTTCGAAATTGAGTTATCCGTGTTTTTGTGTGCGTTGGTTTCGTGTTATTCCCCGGCCGCTCTTTCGCTTGTCTCGTGCCAATCTTACACGTGCGTGCGCGTGCGCAATTCTCAGCGGTATATTCTGACAATTTTCCCGTTCCTCCGTTTTCCACAACGCACAACGACACAACTTCCGCATACTTTCCGACACACGCGCGTGCAGTCGTCGTCTTCGCAAGTCGTCGACTCACCGGCATCCGCACTTGACCACCTCGGCGGCGGTGGCGGCGGCTCACCAGCAATGCGCAAGTCATTCCTTTCCCAACCGACAAACAACATCGCCGGCAGCGCCGGTGGCGGCAGTCCGTCGAACATTAGCAATAACAACAACATGACCACCATCAATCAGCACCTCAACAACTTGGGCACGATCAATCATCAGCTGAGCACACTCAGCCAGCAGCTAAGCGGTCTCAATCATCAAAGTCAACATTTGCAAAAGTTTGGCGCCAGCAGTGCGAATAGTTTTGCGCAGTTGTATCCGATGAATAACTTGTCGGAGACAAGTCAGCAGCACCAGCAGCTGCAACACCAGCAACAACACCAGCAACAACAGCAGCAGCAGCAAGCCGACGCCTTCCAAGCGAACCAAGAACTACTGCATCACCTCCAATGTCTGACGCTCGGCCTCGGAAACGCGGGCAACGCGATGAACAACAACCAATTCGCCGGCTCCTCCAGTCCGTCTGGCCCGGCCGGCAATCCGGCGGCGTTCATGTTCGCCAATGCCAACGCCAGCGCCACGGCAACGCTGAATCGCAGCACCAATCATCTCTATCCGCACCACAATGTCGGCGCCAACGGCAATCTGACGCCGTCTCCGATCATGAATCGCAGCCTCTACTCGGCCAGCCCGTCGATGTTCGACGTCGACAGTCTGGGCATCAGCATGGAGCGCAATCTCGACCGGAACAGCGGCAGCAGCGGCACCGGAACAGCGAACAACAGTCGCAACAGTCCGTTCATCCGGCCGCTGTCGCAGAATCCGTCGGTGGCCACGCTGGCCGGTGATTGCCATACACCGCTGCCGTCGGCCTTCGCCGATGCCAGTCGATCGGCGCAGGCGGCAGCCAATGGCCAGCGGAGGCCGGCGGGCAGCGAGTATGTTATGCTGCAGGTCACCGATGAGAGCGGCAACGTGCGCAAGATGTCGGCGACACCGAGCAACATTACGCGCACGACCAGCGAGAAGGTGCCGCACCGCAGCCAGCTGATGAGCGAGGTGCAGCGCACCACGTGGGCACGGCACACGACCAAGTAGCGTCCGCTGCGATGTCCGAACAGGGAAAATGTGGAGCGCACTTAGCACGGAATGCGCCGAGTGCAACAACGCGTGTACATTATCACGGAATATTTCATTGCGCACAGAGTTTATCTCATTGAATATGTATAAGTGGATGGCAGTGGGTGAAATGTGGGTGGGGTTGGCCACTCAATTATGCTACATATAAATTATATCCAGACACACATACATACACACACACACGTAGACTAATATATTTATTGCAACATAAAGTTGCATAATGTTGCCAAAGCCATTAGTGATATTATCAAGTATTGTCCGTAGTTGTGCCAAAATGAAACGTATATAGTAGAGTGCAGAGAGTGCAGCAGTTTAAATAAATTCGCATTCGTTATAATGGAAACTTTTCCGCCGGGTTTGACGTGGTTATGCGGTGATACAATTTTATTAATTCGTCGTTTGATGATGCGCGTTATGGCTTCGTCGACTCTGTGTGAAACATTCAACTAACCCGCATTTGCATTTGCTCGCGCAGCTCTCGTCGACGGCCAAAGTGGCCGCCTGGTTTCAGCAGCTGAACGCCAACGCCGGTGCATCGCTGTCGCGTCCGGAGAGCGGCTTCGTGTCGGGCGGATCGGAGCGCAATCCGGAAGATCCGACGATGCTGCTGCGCCAGAGCGGCCGAAGTGCGGGCGCCAGCAGTGCTACGGCCGCCCGACTGGCGGCCGGTAGCGGAGGCGGCAGGGGCGGCGGTGGTGGCCGCCATACGCCCGACCATGGCGACCATGGCGACCAGCACGACCTGTGCGACGAGTATCTGCTGGTCGAGGGCACGACGAATCTGTGGGGCAAGCTGAGCGCCAAGAAGCGTCGCAAGCTGCTGTCGCTGCGCCTGGGCAAGGTGACGACGTTTTGAGCGTGGCGCTGGCGACGCTGGCGGCTGGCCATAATTAAGAAATTCTACCGACAATTTATCCGAAAGTTGACACTGCTCACAAATCGACATTAGTAGGAATACATTTAGATGATTAGTGTAGTCACAACGGACATTTCAATCGATATAAAATATGTAATGCGAAACGAAATTAATTTATTATAAGAAGACTGATGAGCAGCGAACGGCGGCGGAAATCATGATAGAAACGAATAAAATCATAAGCAACGCAAATACGCACAAGCAACGCAAAAGGATTCCTGCCGAAAATGTGTGTGTTTTTTTCACATGTGCGTGTGACTGTTAGTGCTTGTAACCTTAAACGCACACCATTTATCATCGGACCCGCGGGGGCTGGGACCTGGCAATTACTGCAGCATGTTCATGTGTCCATAACGGCGGTGAGGGTGTCGTGTCGTTTGTTTTCTCACAAAAAATCACATGAACACCCTGCCGTGCGCAGCGCAGCGATCCCGCCTTTTAACACGTGCAATTGGACTTATTCAACAACCTCCCTCAACTTCGCACCCTCACCGGAACCCACCCATCCCCCACCCCCTCAACACTCTGCGCGTGACCGACCGTAAATGGTCGTGCTGCTCGTCGGGCCGAGCCCTTTTGTGTGTGCGCGAATGTGGAAAATATGGGCTTGTCACGATTACTCCACATGCCCGCGCGATGTACACACACGCAAGCTGCGGCGGCGGCGGCGGCAACCTGTTGTCATTGTGCCAGAGCGTCTCTCTGTACTTATGTCGGCTAATGTATTATATGCGCGATGGCATGGTATGGCTTACTCCACGTCGACGACGACGACGACTGCGACGACTGCGGTGGTCTCGTTTCGACATTTCACTATCACTTTAGTCGCAATTGGAGTCTCAGCGGTGGTGCACGCGCGCGTCGACAGCTCGCAAACATCCAGACCCCTAAGCCATCCAGCCAGGCAGCAGCTGTGTCCGCCGAAACATATATATTTGTGCAGTAAATCTTGCAGCCATGTCAGCGCAACCGCATCCCAAGCAATTAGCGTCATCCAGACCGATAGCAACGACTTCAACTGCCACCGTATCGTCTTCGTCGGGAGTCGTATCGCCGTCACAAGCGGCCAAACCGGGAATATTGCGCCTGCACGTCGGCGGCCAACGGCGGGCCTCAGCTGCGGGTCATGGCGGCTGCGAACAGCGCAGGGCCTCATGCGAGCTGACCGTCGCCGCGGCGACGGCGACCGTTGTTGCGACCGCATATGACAGACCAGCAGCAGCGGCGGTAAGTCGGTCAGGGTTGGTGTGTGTGCCAAGCAAGTGTGCTAGTCTGCACGTCTGCTAGTCTGCACACTCGCGCGCGCCTGTCCAAAACGCTTCGTTTGCTATGCAAATGGCAGCAGCGAATCTCTCTCGGGAAACCGCAGCTGGACGTCGAAATCCGGTGAATTGCGAATGCGCAAATTCTTCAGCGCGCAGCAGCAGCATTTCGGTTGCAGTAGAGTGCATCCGAAAATTGGATCTCCCTCAATTATTACAGCATTGCGCGCAGCCAGGCCCGTACCTCAGGCAAGGGGGCACTGCTCCCCAAGCCTGTTTGCCCAATAGAGGCAGTACATATCCTATGTGTGGGCAATATGTGTGGGCAGTGGGCACACCAAATGGAAGCGGAGTTAATTCGTCACTTCAATTTGGGTTGTCAGGGGTTCCGCGAAGGACGCATCGTACGACACATATGAATCGATTAAATTTCCGCATAAAAACCTGAAACGAACCTTGATCCTTACTGGCCATGTAGACCACGTTTTCAGATACCATACAGTTTTACCAGTGACCCCTTTTCCACACGTCTTTAATTACATACATATTTTATTGGAGTTCGTAGGAACGTGTTGAATAAATCGTTGGTGGTTAGTGGGCACACCACATGAAAACAGACTAAATTTGTCACTTTAAATTGGGTTATTGCGGGTTTCGCATAGGACGCGTCCATCAAGTGTTTCCTGTGCCCACTATTTTCGTTTATTCGTAATAACATGAAAATGCATGTTTTCGTAAAAAATGTTCCAAGAAAATATTCGGTCCGATAAAATATTAGGATGCTCCGAATTCTGTTGGTCATATTCTTATCAGTATTTAGATACAGACTTTCAAGAATTCTTGAATTTGTGACGTGAAAGTTGCGATTTTATAACGTCTGAAGTTAGGTTGCCCCCCCCCAAGATATCCTGGCTACAGGCCTGCGCGCAACATACTCATATGCATATGTGTCGCTGTCGCACTTTTGTTCTGACTGCTGTGTCTGCGAATTCGGTCAACTCATATTCCGAGAAAAATTATTTTTCATTCGTAAGAAAATAAAACGTGTGTGTTCCATGTAAAACACCCCAGTTTTGCACTTTACTAGTTCCACGAGCTCATTCTTATTCATCGGCTGTAGTACAGTCGACGGCCAGCCAGAACTTCGCGGTATGCTGATTATGATATTGATGATAATCACGTGGCCGTCACGAAAACTATATGTGCTCGTGCACCCGCGATGACCCACCCACGTCCGGCGTGTTCGACAGGGGCCCACTCGCCACATAGCCAGAACGACATATCGCTAAACTACGATCTCGACACACAGACACAACCCCGGGGCGTTCGCAGAACGTAACGCGAACGCGTATCGTGGAAATGGTGTGTAGTAGCAGCGCCTTTCATTCACCGGCGATGATCGCCGCGCAGCGACCCATCCTTACTAGGGATGTGCATAGAAAGCGACGATTATTTTAGAGGCATTTCAGCCGAACGTGATAACATAAGGATCCGGAATAAGGCTTGTCTTGAAGGTTTGAGAGCAGCTACAAGAGGCCAATGTCAATTAGTGTTTACATGTTATCGTCTTGTTGTTATTTTAGGCCAACGTTTTCGATGTACGTGTTGTAAACAGAGCATTCGCAGGGATTTCTTTGGTTTACCTATATTATTCAGTTTGCTAGTGCTAATAACGTCGTTGTACGTCAGAATTAAACACAAATTACAAAACAATCTAAGGGCCCTGAATATAAAAAAAAACAAAAAAAACAAATATAAATTGTTTTTTTTAATGTAACGTATAACACTCACCAGAAGCTTAATTAAATAGGAAACTAGTTTAACTTCATGAACACTCCTATTCATTTGGTCAACAATTGAAAAGAAAATATTTTCTATAATCGCCAGTATGTGATTTGAACTGAAATGTGCGTCTCGTCCCAAAATGTTTAGCGGTTCATCAACAGCAAAGCACGATCAAAAGTTGAATGAATTGACGAGCGGCTATCTCCCTATACTTGCATGCATGAAATGTAAAAAGAAATAGGTCGATGAGTCTCGCTTGCGGAGCACTGCATATACTTTTATGAAATCAATCGAATATGACTATGTTTTTTGGTTTACCCCAAATTACCAATATTATTTATTGGCCCAGCGACCTGAACATTTTGCTAGTATTGCCAGGGATGTTTAGCTAGCGACTATTCAAAAACCGAATTAATTAAATTCAACCGTTCTCCAGTCGCAAGTATTTCAATTTCACAAATAAATCATGGCTTTCAATGCACACCCCTAGTACTTTGCGGGCGTTGAAGCACCCCCACTTCGCGCAAGAGAGAAAGAGCGAATGGAAATGCGTTCGAAAATTAGTAATCATTAACGAGACACCGGTCTTGAGCGAAAGAATTGTGAGCCACGCGCGCCATCGCTCGCGTTCGACGTTCGGCGAGTGGACACGCGAGGCAGAATGGTTGCGGATTGCGGTATGCCGTCGCCGTGTGCGCGTCGCGCGATGCGCTCGGTGTGGTATGCAAATGATTCCTTTTGTGTAGGCGGCGGCTGGTTTTTTTTTCTCGCCAAGGTGGTCGGTCAGTCTCGGCATGCGGTCAGTTGGTAACTTTCTTTTGTGGTAGACGGCAGCGTTCTTTCCGCCGGATGTATTCGCTATAGTCTCACATAGTGAGTGCTCCACTCAAAGTTTGGTTTTCAAGTGATTAGTTTCGCGTACGCGCGGGTGAGAGGTTTTTCTTGTTTAATCAATTAAAAAACTGTGATTCAATTGCGATTCGTGCGGTGCTGGGCCAGTAGCAGCAGCAGCAAAAAGTGCACGACGATGACGTGAACGCGAACAATTCGCTTCGCCTTGCCGTAATTATAGCCATTCGTCGTCCACTCTCACGAACTGTGCGCCAGAACGGGGTGATTGGAAATTATCGATTGTACACGCGACGGCTGCCTGCGACATTCATGTAATTCCACATTGCCGTTGATTAATTTGCCGTCGGCAATTTGCGCGCGACTTGCATATGGAACAGCAAGAGAACGCATCAGCGACGCCGATTTCATGGGCATTACAACCACGCGAAATTGAATCGAAATCATACGGTTTTTTGTGTCGAAAAATTCTTCCGTTTAATATTCGGCCACACAAAAAGAAGAGCTAAACACATAACGCATTTACGGCGAAACACGTTCCGCATAAATCCACACGCATACCGCACGCACCGTACATCCGAAATTAATGATGTCGCATGTCCATTGGTCATTTATATGCAAACATCGCTGCGCTCTGCGCTCTGTGTGTGTCTCCCACTCTTTATTTTACCGGACTCCTATCCGTTTTCGATTCATTCCGCCGCGCTGTGTGCCATATTTGTATATTTCGCGAACGCACCACCACCAACGACGCGCAACATACCGACAAATACACACACACACAGCACACAACACACAACATTATTTACGGGCCGTAAATCATCACGGCCATATTAACGCGTGCACGCGTCGTTTCATGTTTCACGCTGCGTCTATTCGCGCCCTAAAATCACGTGCCGGTGCGCGCGCGTAGTGATTCGAAACTGTTATGCGGTGTCCTCTTTCGTCCACCCCCAAACTCAGCAGAGCCAGAGCCACGACGCGTATCCGTTGCCGGCCGAAACGGCGACCATCTCATCGTTGCCATCGGTCAAGTGGGCCGTGCCGACCGCCGAGGAGGAGCGTGACGAGGGTGGCTGCAGTTCCAGTGGTGCACTTGCAGACACTCAGCCGCCGCTGTCGGGCAGCCGACGTGTCGCCCGTCTGCTGGCCGCCACTCGGCCCCGGGCGCTGCGCTCGCCGCCACGCGTTCAGAATGTTTGGCCGAGCATCGAGGCCAGCAGTAGCAGTAGCCCACCGACGAGACCGTCGGCAATAAAGGACGGAATCACGGTGTTCACGCGTTCGGCATCCACAGCCAGTGGCGCCGCCGGTGCGCCCATCAGTCTGCCAGAGTGCTCGGGTTCGTGCTCTAGAGCATCAGCTCATTTTCCGCCGTCGTTTTATTGTTTCTCGGCCACATGCTGACCGGTCGTTTGTGATTTGGATTAATTGCAAATGTTCGCTCCCCGGACAGACGACAATCACTCGGAGGACGAGGACTATTCCATTTCCGTGTCGGCGGTTATGCAAAGGCGGGCCAGCACCAAGGGCGGCCATCATCGCAGAAAAGTCGTCGTCGCCGGCTATCGCAGTCCGCGTCGCACCAGCAGCCCGATGCTGGGCACCACCCTGATGCTGCATGCGGCGCCCGCCACGGCGGCGGCGGCGGCCGCGGCAACGACCGGCGGCGGCGGCGCAGCATCGTCAACGATTTCCGGCAGCGCTGAGCAGCAGCGTCGACGACGCTCGAGCGTGTTCACGACCAGTTCGGGCGAGTAAGTTAATGGCGCAATGTTTCATTGCGCTGATGCGTGGTGTGGTCGTGGATGTGAATCATGTGGGTGGCGGACGTCGACGTCGTTTCGCGTCGTTCTGTTGAAGGGCGGGGGTGTGCAAAAGATAAAGCCGAATATGTGAGCGCGTTCAGTTCTAATATCCGTTTTGACCGACAGAGCGGTACTCTCGTATGCCGATGGCGGCAATAGCGGAACGGTGACCGGTGGCACCACCAACCATCATGACTCGACCAAAGAGCAGATTTTCGAGAACATCCGGCTGCACAAAGAGGTCCTGCAGTCGGTCAAGTTGCAGCCGTGGAGCGTGCGCCGAAAGTTGCGTCTGGTGCGCCAGGTGAGTGTGAATGGCGGATGGCGCTATCGCATCTGTTGGCGCAGGAGTTCGGCGGTGATATGTAGTGTCGTGTGTGTCTTCTGGTTTCCGTGTTGCGCAGGCAAAAGAGTATGTGGCCCGGCACGAGGGTGCCTTGCAGGAACGGTTCGCGATGTCGCGCAGCAGCAAGGATTTGTGGGCGCGATTCAAAATTATGTTGGCCGCTGTAAGTGACTGGCCGAGAGTGCATTGAACATGCATGTTCATGTGATAAAACCATTCCGCAGCGCTGGCAACACACCAAACGCGAGGTCGCCAATCTGTCGACGGTGCTGATTCCGTGGGAGCTGCGCATCAAAGAGATCGAATCGCACTTTGGCTCGGTGGTCGCGTCGTATTTCACCTTCTTGCGCTGGCTGTTCTGGGTGAACATCGTGATTGCCGTCGTGCTGACCGTGTTCGTGGTGGCGCCCGAGTTCCTGGCCAGCCATGTGCCGCCGCACCACGACGACCTGCGCAAGACTCTGCTGCCCCAAGAGTTGGCCAACGCCACGCGATTCGGTTCGATTTGGGACTTTGAGGGTCACCTAAAGTACTCGCCGCTGTTTTATGGGTAATTATGTTAAATGTGTTTTGGCGCGCGCTAGCGCGGGTGTTTTGGGGCGAGCACAAATTCAATTAAATATTGATATAATTAATTATTCTGAATGGCAGCTACTATTCGGACGCGAAGCGCTGGAATTACGATTTGCCACTGGCGTATTTCCTCACCGGGCTGGTCGTTTACATATACAGCTTCTGGGCCACGCTGCGAAAGTGAGTGTGAATATTATTGCGTACGCGTGGCACGTATACTCCTCTCTCGATAATTTGCATATAGAATACCAAATTAATTGACCCCTTTCGCTATAATATTCACACAAACACACGCACATACAGAATGGCCGAGAATTCGCGCACATCAAAACTCTCGTCCAAGGACGACGAGTGCGTGTTCTCGTGGAAGTTATTTACCGGATGGGATTATATGATAGGTATGCGCCGCGTGTGTGGCAGATTTAATGCTTGTGTTTCTGTGTTTGTATGTATGTATGTGTCTGCGCGTGCCTGCGATCTGCGTGTCTGCATTCCATGTTTATGCTCACCACTGACCTGTCACTGATTTATGTGCGTGCCGAGCGGAGCGCAGGTCATGCGGAAACTGCGCACAATCGCATCGCATCGGTGGTGCTCGGCTTCAAGGAGGCACTGCTCGAGGAGGCCGAGAAGAAGAAGGACAAGCGCAAGTAATTACCCGCATTTGTCAATTGCTCTCGTCGAAACACGACGCTTAATAATAATCATTCTGCTTCGCCACACCCGCACACACAGCTGGAAAATCATCGTGCTGCGCTGCACCGTCAATCTGCTCGTGCTCCATCTGCTCGCCGTCTCGGCGTTCGCCGTCGTCACCGTGGTCATGCGCTCCACGCAGGAGGGCGCCAACGACTCGTACTGGCGGCGCAACGAAATCACCGTCGTCATCACCGCGATCTCATTCTTCTTTCCGATGTGCTTCGAGTGGCTCGGCTATCTGGAGAGCTACCATCCGCGTCGCCAGTTGCGCATGCAGCTGGCGCGCATCATGGCGCTGAATCTTTTGAATCTGTACGCGCTGATTTTTGCGCTGTTCGACAAGATCAGCAGCATGAACAAGGAGCTAGTGTGCAGGCACCATGAGATCGGCTCGCGGATGCTGCATCCGCCGGGCATCGACAACGGCAACGTGACGAATGCGACACAGTGGCCGATGACAACGACGACGACGACGACGACAATGATGTCGATGACGACGTCGCCCATGGCGGCAACGGAACCGTGGACGCTGACAAGCGTTGATAGCGTGGACGCAACGACTGCAATCGCATTCGATGTTGTTTCGGCGATGGCCGAAACGACGCTGAGCGCAGTTGCATTGGAGATAACCAGCATGCTGGCAACGGACACGGACACATCGACGATGGTCGGCATTGCGAAAACGACCGGCGATGCGCTGCTGGGCGGTGTCACCAAATGTGTGCGGAAGTTGGTGAAATGTAAGGCGAAACGTGCGACGTCGATTCCAACGACAACGGTCAACGAAGTGGACGACGACGACGCAACGACGACAATGCCAACGATAACGACGCGCACAGCCATCATCACAACACTGTTGACCGGTTTGGTACTGTCGTCGTCTTTGCAGCCGCCACTTGAAAGCTCAACCGCTGAGATCGGTTCGGGTATGAGCTCATTGGTAACGGAAAACCTTTCAAGTGCTCCGACCACAAGCGAGAGCTTTATAGAAGAAGATCATACCGGTATTTCTACAACCCCTGATGATGATTATGGTGATTACGATTCAGAAGATAGCCAGACAGAAGTGATTTTAGGGCGAAGAATTCGCGAGGTGTTGGGTTTCACGACTGTTCCAGATGATTGGAGAGATACAACGGAAAATCTGACAAGTTTGATCACTAACCTTGATAATGAGTGGAGCTCTACGACAGATGCAACGACGACAGATGCAATGTCAGAAGACACAGAGGAGTCTGATGATTCGACTGCTAGTGTAACAGAATCGTTGGATAATTTAATTAGCGCTTCGACACATTCAACGACGAATGCTGATTTAATAAACGAACCTGACGAAGAAATGTGCTATACGGAATGTCCTGATGAGGCGATTTCGATAGAATCAATAACATCTGAGTTCGAAGCAACGACATTATCAATGGATAATTTGAGAGACATTCCATCTACTGAAGCTACTCCAACAACTACGACCACGACAGCATCGACCTCAACCAAACAACTCAGAGACTCGGGAATTCCGACCACTATATCGCCAGTAGGGGTCGAAGCCACAATATTATCCATGGATCGCGCGAGAACTAGAAACAACACATCTACTGAAACTACTTCAACAACTTCGACATCTTCAACAATAAAAAATCAAAACGATTCGGAAATTCCGACCACAACAGAAACAAACATCGTTGCGAATCCGTACACCACTCCACAATACTCCACTCCCAGTACGGTGGCTAAGAGCACGGCAACCTGCAATTTGCATGCCCATTTCGATCCGAAAGACCCGAAAGGCACCAGACTGCTTTCGATTTCGCACGAGAGACTGACGCAGTTCGTTCTCACGATGCCACCGGAAGAGCAGCTGGTGTTGCGCAAGCTCTGCTGGGAAACCATGTTCGGCCAGGAATTGGTCAAACTTACTGTTTTGGATTTGGTTGCTAATATTGGTACGACGGTGTTCATGGACTTTTTCCGTGCATTATTTGTGCGGTATTTCAACAAGTTTTGGTGCTGGGATTTGGAAAAACGTTTTCCAAAGGTGACATATTTTATCGATGAGCGGAAAGGTCGTATTTTTAATGCCATATTTCTCACCCTCCCCTTCTTAGTACGGCGACTTCAAGATTGCCGAAAATATATTGCATCTGGTGAACAATCAGGGTCAGGTGTGGATGGGCATGTTTTTCTCGCCTGGATTGGCCATCCTCAATCTGTTCAAACTTGTAATAATGATGTACCTGCGGTCATGGGCAGTACTGACGTGTAATGTACCACACGAGGTGGTTTTCCGGTTCGTAAAACTCTATTAAAAAAATCATCGAACATCCAATCAATAATGTCTATTTTCAGTGCCTCGCGTTCGAATAATTTCTATCTTGCGTTGCTGTTGACGATGCTGTTTTTGTGCGTCTTGCCGGTCGGATACGCCATCGTTTGGATCAAACCATCGTGGCATTGTGGGCCATTTTCCAACCAGATCAACATGTATAACGTGTTCACCAGTGCGTTGCGCAGTGGACTACCATCGTAAGTGTGCAGCGATCGATTCAATTCAATTGAAGCCAATTAAATCATATGTTCGCCATTATTCCAGCCAACTACACGAACCACTCGAACACATCGCCTCACCCTCGACGATCATTCCGATCCTCCTACTACTCGTGCTCATCATCTACTATCTGATGTCGCTGACGGGCGCGCTGCGTGAAGCCAACCAGGACTTGCGCATTCAGCTGCGCCGCGAACGCACCGAGAGTCGCAAGAAAATGTTGCGCCCGCCCAAGCCGGAGGACGATGGCGCCGGCGGCACGGTGGGCAATGTAATGGATCGCTGGCGCAAAGTTCTGGAGGCTTCATCGCCTGTGTCGCCGACCGCTGTCGGTATTGGCGGTGGTGGAATAGGTGCTGTTGGTGGTGGCGGCGGCGGCATTGCCGGAGGTGATTGCTCTGGGATGCCGCCAACGGAGGAGGAAGTGTTGAAGAATATCGCGAGAAAAGGTATAATACGCAAGTTCTAACACGCATCTACAATAGTATTGACATTAATATCGGTTTTGCCCGTAGAACTTCTGGCGCGCATCATGAAGAAAGCCCTCCGCAAGGGCTCCAACACCTCCGACGACGACAGCCAGCACGGAGGCGGTGCCGCCGGACTGATTGGCGACGGCGACGAGACCGACACCGAGCAGCACGATTCGCTGCCCCACGATCCGCCTGTTCGACCGGCGCTGCGACAGGCTTCGATCAAGCTGCAGCAGCATCGCCGCCGATCGGCCCAAGACAAAGCGCTCGCGCAGCAATCGGCCAACGACTCGAAAGGTGCTAGTGCCACCGCCGCCACGCCCTCGACTGCATTGGTGCCCGTTCAGCCGAGTAGTCGGTTCCGGATAGAAAAAGTCGCTGAATCAACCGATGCACGAGCCGAAGACCCCAACGCAGAGGACGAATGCCCACGGCGCGTTGTTCGCGAGCGACGTCGCAGTCTGTTGCGCCAGCGCAATCTGCCTGACCCGGGTACTGGGCCGGGCGGACAACAGGCGGACAACAAAAGTGCCGTCACCGAGCCTGCATGCAGCTATGAGGTCATCAATGAGAAATGCGCCACCGCGAAGCCCACACGACCACGTTCGTCGCACGTTCGTCCGGGCGATGTGTTCTCGTTTGATCGCGATGACCTTGAGCCGCTGCCGCTGCCTCCGCCGCCGCCTCCGCCACCGCCGCCCGATCTGAGCGACGACGACAACACCAGCTACCGCGAGTTGGTGTGCGCCAAGAACAATGCGATCGACCAATCGGTGAGCAATCTAGCGATCCGTGCGTCCGCCAGCTCCAATGACACGTCGTGGAATGGCGAAATGGACTCGCTGGCGCCGACGCCGAAACGACGCGGCTCGTCGCCGGACTATGCGGTCATCATGCGCCGGAAGCAGCACGCCCGGCAGGACAGTGTCGTCGAGACGCCGCCTGTTGCGGCGCATGGTGAAGGTGTGCAGAAATCGCCACCGATTCCGCAGTCAGCGAAGCCGGCGGAACCGAAGAAGGCGCCGGTAGCACAGGCGGTTGCGCAGCAGCCAAGCACCAAACGTCGTTTCAACTCGTTTCTGGCTCTCGTTCGTGAGGTGGTGACGATCAAGAAGCAGGAAAGCGAACCGGATGCTGATGCGACCACGCCAATGACACCGGCTGTGGCAACAACGACGGTTCAGCAGCCGGATCAATCGACCGCGGCGACTGGGCGTCGTCGCGACTCCGCGGCCGGCTTGCGACACAGTTTGCGACGCAAGTCACGCGTGCACGCGGACGCCATGCGTCAGGACTCGCAGACGTCCAATTGGTCGGAGAATATACCGATGATCACGATCAGCAAGACGGAGAGCGACGAGTGCATTTTGGAGGATAATGCGCCAGAAAGCGGTGCCCAAGCGACGCGAAAACGTTCACTCGAAACGACGAAGCCAGAGGAGCGAAATAATTTGGATATTCATAGCGATTAATTCAGTGACAAAAAGTGCCTAGTATAATTTAGTTGAAATTAATTCATGTTCCAACGTGTGTGTGTGTTTGTGTGATCGTGTACGTAGTCAAGTGAATTAAATATTTATTCCCATGTTCCGATCCGATTAGAATAATGACGATCATCATTGTGCACTCTCTTCAATTCGATACTCTGCAAATAAATTCATCAACTGTTCTCAAGCTCTCCCGGCGCTCTTCCCGAGTGAATCGACGTCGACGACGCCGCAGCATATCAGCATAAGACCAGCGTCGTCGTCGCTCAGCATCGCGATCGCGCACACACGCGCACGATCGTTTCCCGGTCGTCGGCACGACGACGCTGTCACGTATTATTGTGATCGTCGTCGTCAGTTCGTCAGTTGCATTTAGAACGCGAGACACATCGGACGTGTTCACTCGAGAGGTTTGTGTTCTGTGCGAGACGCGATCGCGAACGGACGCAGTGGGTGTGCATGTGTGTGTGCGTTTGTGTGTGTGTGTGCGTATCAAAGCATATGTGTTGGTTTTTTTCGGTCATTCCAAGTGTCACCCAACAGTCGCCGTTGCCGTCGTCGTTGCCGACATAGTGATAAGGAATTGTGATAGGCGTGCGTGTACACGCCGCAGTGCTGAGTGATTGTAGACGATGTTTTGTAGTGTAGCGAGTACTTTATGTGTTCTGCGATTGTGCGGCATGTAATTATATGCTACGCGTTTTTTACTGATCCTCGCTAGTCGCAGTGAGAGTGTGTGTGCGTGTGTGTGTGCGTGTGTATGTGCGTGTGTGTGTGCGTGCACAAGAGATATGCGTGTACACGCAAAGCAATTACTCCCAGTGGAACATATCGGGAGCGCGGCGTGAGCGCACGATTGTGTGTCGGCGTCTGCACACACAAGTATGCTGGGAGCGTGAGCGTGACACCGCCGAGCATACACACACGCACACACTGGCGATCATATACACACGAACGTACACACACACACGGAGTATATATCAGTGTGTGTGTGTTGCTGAGTGCGCGTATGCCTTCTGAGATTTCCGTTGTGGACTGCTGCAGACCGAAACCGCCAACGTCGTTGTCTCAGTCAGCATTCGATCGTGGAACGGAACGCGTGCGCGTGTGTTTCGGGAATCCAGCCGGAGAAGACGACGACGACGAGTGTGTGTGTGTGTGGACTCTACTCTATAGAGTGTGTGCTGTGTGAGTGAATTTTTAGTGTACTCCGCTTCGCGTGTGTTTGTGAATGCAACTCGGCGGCGGTGTCTTGTTGCATTCAGCGAGTTCGCTATGTGTCGTTTTGTGCGTCTTGAACACGTGTGCGAGTGAGAGGGTGTGTGTGGTGTGTGTGCGAGTGTGTATGGGTACGGGTTTAAATCCCAATCGCGGCGCATAGCGCATATATCAAAACACAACCGAATTAAAAATACACATATTATATCAGACCGTCAAGTGCGGCGGCCTCACAGTGAAATAAGAGTGTGTGTGTACGTGTGTGAATTGCGGCATGTCGGTGAACGTGTGCACACGCAGTGTTGTTGGTGGTGGCGGCCGTGTTGTCGATCATGATCGTGCATATGGACGCGCGTCCACGGCACTGATGTTTACATTTGCGCGTACACACGCACACACGTTGGTGCGTGCGCCTCGCAGTCTCTAAGCCTAAACATTCGATAGTGAATTGCTTGGATAGGCGAACATGTGTGCGCACGCCAGGCGGGACTGCTCCCATGTGTTCCACACGACGACCAAGCAACGAAGCTCATATTAAATCGGACATTCTGGTTCAAACACGCGCACACGACTAGAGATATTATTAGTCCAGAACAGAGGCCACAAAACACACTGGCGCATACACGAAGGCAAGACACACACACAACTGCGATATTCCACGAAATCGGTGCAGTGGTACGACACACGACTATGCTACAACGATGTCACGCGGGGAACATGTGGTGTTCCGGTCTCGTTTCCCACATTATACAGAATCCAACAGTGCGACCAAACATGTATAGCGATGACCAAATCATTGATGCCGGCGCCCTCGTTTGTACATTGAACACAATCTGCTTTGGGCCCCCCACACACACACACACATACACACATTGGACGCCCGCGTCGCTGTTGTTGTCGTCTGCATGCAAAAATCACAGCAGCCTCTTTGTTTAGAAAGTGCATTGATCTCACATAGTATGTTGTATGTTGCATACAGTATGCATATGCTGCGCTGTATGCTATCTAGCGTTCGGTAAACGCACTCCAGACAGAGAGTATAATATCACACGCAAGCGCGTATCTAAAATATATATACGCGTTTACGCGTGCGTACCTTGGTATGTGTATCCGCGGCCACTGCATCAAGTCTTCGTCGTCGTCGTCGTGCTCAACGACGCATGCTTTTACAACATTAAACTCTTGGGTGCGCTTGTCTGCGAGTCTGAGTGAGTTGTGAGTGAGTTGCCTAATTTTATATCCGTGCGTGCGTGTTTCGACGATGATTTAAAATGTCATATTCGAAAGCCTGTTTGCTTGTTGAGGAGAGGAGTGCTGGTGACTAAATCCAACATATTTGATACCGCAAACAGGAACGAGTAGTGAACGCGTGTACACACACAAAACGCGCCCATAATGAGTGGGTCAAAGTGGACATCGACGTGGCTTTACGTCAGTGTAGTAGTCGCTGTTGTGACTCTGTGCATCAGCGGTGGCCTGCAATCGGTGGCGGCCAGTGACAATCAACATTACCTGCCTTCTCTTCAGTGCTACGATCCATATGGTCGACCACAGGTAAGCCATCTAGTATATACCGCAGAGTATACTACACATCGAATTTATAGCTGTGCTGTGCGTAATACGAATGCGCCCTGTTTGCGTGATACACAATATTAAACCAGTTTGTACCGAATATCGCATGTGTGTGAGAATCGCGTGCACACAACGAACTGAACTGTGTGCGGTATCATCTGAATCCCAGAATCACCACATTGCATGTCACATGGTCTCATCGTCGTCGTTGCAATATGACGACATGGCATGAATGGACGATGTTTGTTTGGTTGCATGTTTGCGAGATATATTATATCCGGTCCGGCAAATGCTGCTAACTCCCGCTGGGCGCTTGTTTTTGCGCTGATTGCTTGTCATCCTAATTATTGGCATGTCGAAATGCTTCTGAGACATCATATTATGAACATCGAAAACGTACAAATAATATGCACATTAATGTTTCCCAAAGCAGTGCGAATTGTCTTGGCAGAAGAACACTTTATCCTCCTTCATGTGTTTTGGCCATTTCGGATTTCCTAGGCTACAAAAAGCAAAATATAATAGTCATTGTTAGGTATAACAATGACAATGACTATTATATTTTGCTTTTTGTAGCCTATGAAAAACGCAATCTATAAAGAATAATCCTCTTGGGTCCCGAAATACAGACGTAATTCTACTGTTGCTAATTGTATACCATGGAGAGGGTTCGTCGATCTCTGTCCGCTGAGATGACTTCCGATTGAACACCAAAGAGTAGAAAACGAAACATAATTTAAATATTATCACAAATGTATCAAAAATACAGCCTAATCGCGATCGGTCAGTCCTAAACCTAGCTCCGAAGTTTCAACACGATTTTATCTGTTTCAATTGTATGTTTTGCGGCAGAAATCGCGCCAAGAGCTTTTTAATGTCCAAAACGTAAGTACGATACGTCAAAATATTTGTCTCGATATCTTTGGAGTACTCGCAAGGTCGAGCATTCGTGTTTTTTCCGAAATGTTTTGTTGATCTTTGTCAATAACTTTTTGGCGTCCATCGCGGCCATCGTTTTCAGTGCTCAAGTGGGCGGTACGGAAATAAAACGCGATCCGCGTGTTACAATAAAAACAAATTACTTGCAAACTAATGACAGTTCGGTGATAAGATTATTTATGTCTGGCTTAAAAATTACTATGATCAATAATACATTTTGTCTTCATCAGAATTGTGGTTCCTTCATAGTTATTCTCAAGACTAATCAGCCCATGTAGTATTGAACATTGAAAAAGTACAAATTACTATATGCGTTGCCATGTTTCCCAGAATTAGATTTAATATCTCGAAAGACCAGTCTTTTGGGTGTGTTTAAACACGAACAACCGTTTCTGTCGGTCGGATCCACGCCGCTTCCTCTCCGATAGTGGAGCTAGCGTAACAATGAGTTCACTCTGATAACGTTCGAGTGCGCGCGCGCGCAGTCCAACCAACTTTGAGCGTTCTATGTTCTACTGGCTGGCTGGCTGGCTGGCGTACGCCGAAGCATGAACACAAAAAACGATTCAAACGGTCCGAAGATGCGATAGACGCGGCACACAAAAATACAGATTCCATCTGGCCCAAAAAGCACATGAGTACCCACTCGTCACTCGTCGAAAGGTTGCCTAGCACCAGTCGAAAGGTTATCGCTACCAAATCCGATAACTATGTACGCTAGGATGTGCGACCGTAATACGTACGCACTTTTTCGTCGTTCGAAAGTATTCCGGTCACGAAATTTTGATTTAGTTAGACATTTCAGACTCTATTTCAATAATTCTCCAACTGAAAATCGTCCGACGAGAGGCGAATCATATAGATGTTGATGACGTGTTTGTGAACACATGTTCATTGATCGACGAACATTAAAACCAAAGCCAATGCATAAACACACACACATATACCCATGTGTGTGAGTGTGCAGTGTGCATAAACACTGTGCGAATGGATGTGTCTATTTTTCCGGCAATTCGCTAAGCCGAGCAACGAGAAATTCATCTAACAACCCAATCCCATTCCATTCGCGCAGAGATGTATTCCGGCGTTCGAGAATGCCGCCTTCCAAGTCCAAATGGAATCGACCAACACGTGCGGCGAGGAGGATGAGCAGCAGTTCTGCGTGCAGACCGGATACTCGAATCGCAAGTCGTGCGACAAATGCTAGTACGTTAGCTACATACACCCGATAATGAACACCGAAACGAACTGTGTTGTAAATTCAAACTATTTTCAACTTGCCAAAAAATACCCATCCACAGCCAGGACAGTCACAGCGCCTCGTACCTGACCGACTTGCACGACTCCAACAACCAGACGTGGTGGCAGTCGGAAACCATGTACGAGGGCATCCAGTTTCCGAATCGAGTGAATTTGACGCTCAACCTGGGTGAGTAGTCGCGCACAGCGCAGCTGGCTGGTTATTTGTTGCATGTTGCATGTGTATCGTGTACGCGAACGCGCGCGCGCACTTGCAAATAGCGCTAACATCAGCATGTGATTTTGCCGTCGCGCAATAATGACGTTGATGTACGAGTAGTGATGGATCAAGTGCGCACGCTGCTGTGCTGCATAAGTGAGCATACCGTCGCGCATAAGCATCATCATCAACATCATCGCCATCACCATCCCCATCAGCCGACCTTGTATGGGGACGACGATGCGGCTGGGATGCGCGATGGGATGGGATATTTGTGCTGAAAGGGAAATCCGAGCTGTCCGCGTGCGCTAACGATGGCGCTTTGCTATTTGCTAGAAAAACGGGTTCGATGCCGAGGCTTGCACACGAACATACACACACAATGAACATAACGTGTGTGGCGACGACGTTTTGTCGTCAATCACATTTGATGTGTCGTCTCGTCTTGTCACCGTCATTCGTCACACATCTTTTCTCACGCTCCCCTCGCTCGCAGGCAAATCCTTCGACATCACCTACATCCGCATCGTGTTCTACGCTCCGCGACCCGAGTCCTTCTCCATCTTCAAGCGCTCCTCGCAGACGGGCCCGTGGACGCCGTACCAGTACTACAGTGCGACCTGTCGCGACACCTACAACATGCCCGACTTCCTGTCGGTGAAGAAGGGCGAGGACGAGTCGCGTGCCCTCTGCACCAGCGAGTACAGTGACATCTCGCCGCTGCGCGACGGCAACGTCGCCTTCTCGTCGCTGGAGGGCCGGCCGAGCGCCATTAACTTCGAGAACAGCGTCGAGCTGCAGAACTGGGTGACGGCCACCGATATCCGGATTGTGCTGGACCGTTTGAATACGTTCGGTGACGAGGTGTTCGGCGACACGTCGGTGCTGCAGTCGTACTTCTATGCGATCGCCGATGTGGCGGTTGGCGCGCGATGCAAGTGCAACGGTCATGCGAGCGAGTGCGTGGTCAGTCGGGGGCTGAATGGAGAGCGGACGCGCGTGTGCGCCTGCCATCACAATACGGATGGGGCGGACTGCGATCGGTGCTTGCCGCTGTTCAATGATGCGCCGTGGGGCCGAGCGACGACGAAGAACGTGCACGAGTGCAAGCGTAAGTGTTTTACAAACAATTAGAAAATTTCAGAATCGCGGAAAATGTATAGGTTTCGCAGATTGTATTTTTGAATTTTTCATAGAACATTTTTGTTCAGCATTTTTCTACTTCTTTTGAATGTTGCTTTTTATTAATTTGACACATCCATAATGATGCAGGTTTGTTCATTGAGCTTCATTCTAATGTTTACGAAAAAATCATACCCTTTGTCCTTGGGTATGAGAGAAGACCGACTTTTTTATATATGGAGAAATTGCCGAGAAAATTGAACACACAAGTATTTGTGCACTATTTCCTTATCGTTCGTAAGAAGCGTAGAAATTTGGCGCCGAGACATTAGCGCCGACGTCAGAATGGCCGATGTCACCATGGCTTTGGCATTGAGCGCCATATGTC
>JANTBZ010051016.1:0-10381 GCA_024741255.1 Exechia fusca | reverse complement strand
ATTAACACGTGTCGCACCATGTCAATTTGTTGCTCTATATTGCTCTTAGTGCTGTGAAACGTGAGCACTTGAAGATAGTATGGGATGTTACCAAACTCCGCATTAATTTGAGTGGAGCTAAATCTAAATCTTCCGACTAGATCTAACAAACTATCGAACGGAATGTTATGATATGAGACTGACATTACAAATTACACACGTACCCGCACAGACACACAATTATAACTGAACACTGGCTGTTCCGATTTTCATGAAAATTTACATGTTTGATATCAACAGTTGGGAATCGGACACTAGCCATAAAACTAGGAAAATTCAAGGAAAATGATTCTATATATTTTGTACTTGCGAACCCTTCAAAAGGTGTGCTGATTATGGTAAAACATGTATCATGAAACATGGAACATAGAACATGTTAACCCATTAACGACAGCAAAAGTACAAACAAATATGTATTCCGGACGAGCGAAGATTATCGATCGAGAAGCGATATCACGAACTCATTTTATATGTTTGTTCATAATAGCTGGGCACATAACATAACACGAAGAACTAAAATAAGTTGGGGTTTGGGCGATAGAAAATATCAGGAAAATTCATTTGACCTAGATGACCCGATAAGTGTGCTTTCTGTGGTGAAACATGGAATATAGAAGACAAAACATGTCATGTTAGATAGAACATGGTAACATGGTTAACGTGAACAAGAGTCGATGTGTTCCCGTGCGATCGTAGAATATTACCAGAAAATCGATTTCACAGCACTTATGTATTGACACAGGCGCGTGACACAGGCGCATGTCAACTGCATTTCGAGCTTGAAACATAATTATTTTCGAAAAGCGACAGAAATTCGAGACATCTTTCATATGGAGGCCGAAAGTGCGCGGAGCGCACTGGTCTAGTGGCGAAGCCGCTAGTGATATATAGAATACAAAAGTTCGATTCCACTTCAATAAACCTGGTATGTAATAAGTTTCCTGCAAATAATTTCAAAAATGACGCGAGCACCAAGGCCATAGCATAGTTCACTAATTGAAAACTGCTTACACGCACATGTGTGTGTGTGTGCATGTGTATATGTGCATATTCTTGCTTTCGTTCAACTGTCTGGCGTTGGAAGAACTTTGTGCCGACACGCAAACGGCGAGGAGTTTTGATGATAGACAGACAGTTTGCAATTCGGTTTCGGAGTTCGTGTGTGCCATGTGCGTGTGCACTTTGTTCACTAGTTGGTGGTGATGTGGCAGCAAAAATCCACCATCGACCCCAAACCAGCAATGTGGTAAACTTTGGAATTTCGAACGATGCACGATACCATAATATCATAACACATGTAAATAGTGTATGTAAGTATCTCTGTTGTTGTGTTCCATCTTTACAAACTTCACTATCTAAAAATGAAACATATTTTAATTCAATCCAAACACTTGTATCACGTTGGCCTCACTCGTCGGTTCTATGCACGTGTGTTTTTAATATTTTGTAACGTGCCGAGAATCTCACACACAATCACATAGAAAAAATACAGGTAAAATGTCTTTCATAGGTAACACCCGGCTACTTGCAGCCTTGCCGACACACATCGAAGAGGGTTCAAATAATGTATATGTAGGGCAGTGCAAAAATATCAACAGAGAATGTATCCGGAATTAGTAAAGTCGAAGAATGGAACCGTTATAGCAGTTTGTCGATGCGACATAAATATAAATTTGTATGTATGCTCGAAACAAAATATTTAACATAGTAAGAGTGTGCAGAATTTCGATGCATAACATTGCCAGAATTTTATCCTATCGCTTTATCTTCCACTTTATTTTCACACGAAATCATTTAAAACCTTCGTGTGATCTAACGCCATCTAATGCGCACTGCTGCTGCTGCTTCGTGGCTTGCGACCAAAGCTCATAAGTCGTGCAACATGTGCACCCATTCATCACTCACAATGTACAGGCGCGGAGCTTGTCGGGGTCTCGTCTTGCAGTTGCTATGAGTTATGATGACGTGCGGTCGCGCAAGCGGAGAGCTGACAATCGATGCAAAACAACATTCGCTGAAATGGAATGGTTTTCAGGAGTAAAGTATGCTCGTTGATTGACTACTTATCAAAATTGATAGATCATTTCGGATGAGATACATAATTAGGTGAATGCAGAACGCCTCATTCATCTATGTATGCTTATTGGAATAAATGGAAAATACGCACAATTTATAGCTATATCTTCGATTGAAATCACATTGCGTCGTTTGTTGCGCATTTAATGCGCTTATAGTGTTCCATTAATTGCCTTGTAAAATTTAATTAGCACTGATGTTCTGCTTAGGATTGAAGATATGATTCGCAAAGCTATTTGTAATGAGATTCATCCGGTTCATGAAGATTGATAAGGAGAACAGTTTATGGAATCTACATAGTTATTGCAGAATAACCTCTGGAGCAAATAACGTCAACGATATCAACAATTTGAATTTTTTATCTGTTCTATTGGACCTTGTTGAGGACCCCAACAAAAATGTATAATTGACGAACCTGTCCGGCAACATTCTTATGATCCTGTTAGATGCATCCGAATATCATATATTCATATTCGGATGCATCTATTTTTGTTATTGGAGGTATTCGCCGAAGATGTATCGCCCATATATACATTGTATATTTATTTAGATTACTATTACGCAATCTGCTGTACGATATGATGATGACTTGAACATAATAATAATTAATGTGCAGACAAACAGAATAGCAAAAAACAAAATAATATTTTTCTGTCCACTTCCGTGAGGCGGTGGCATTCAGTATCATACGTGCATCATACATGTTACAGTTTTAACATGTTTAACATGTTAATATAAATAATAATAACCGTCCGAATCGAGTTTCCACTGTCATTGCTATAATGAATCCAACAAACTTTTCGAACCGCTGGCATCACACAAACATTAATGTAACCAGCGCGAGTCCTTTGTGTGAGCAGACAAATTAGTATTATTAAATTTGTTGGAACAAATACAGTGAATATATTTCCGAACGTTTTCAACATCAACATGAGATGGTCGAAGTTTAAGGGTAAACAACATTGGTATGTTTATTCATGATTATTTTGAATCATTGAACGTTTTTTTGCAATTTGACAAGTTTGTCAAACGAGGAGTAAGTTATTCGTATCACCAAATCGCCATTGTATAATTAATTCGCTTCAATCTAACATACCCAACCGAAATATCGACAGCAACACAGCATGTCAAAATGTGATGCTCTTTATGTTCGTCTGACAATGAGAGGCGGCGTGTCATGAAAAATAGGGACAAATAAAACCAAGATTATGGAGATAAAACGATATGCAGCGTGATAAACTAAATGACAAATCGTCGTCCATGTGCACAACTCTCGCGCTGAATTATTGTGGTATTTCGATGACTGCTGAATATTATTTGTACTCATTTTCTTTATAGATACCGGTCGCTTGCTGAATGCCAATCTCAAACGCAGTTATTATTCATGTTCGAGGTTTTGTTTGACAAAAATAATTCTTGCATTCCGACCGAGTCACTGAATTTGACATAACAATTACTGACAGTCACTTATCCGATTCTCTGTCTGGCACATGTCGACCAGTCCGCCAGTTTATGATGCTCAAGTGGACGGCGCCTTTGTGTTCGGGATGTGGTCGTCTGACACATCGTAAGAAACTCCACACTTCCAGTCGGGTGTCGTAATGTGGCTTGAGATGCATGATTTTGTCATGATCTGCGCAGAACGAATCCACTTCAACATAAGATTCAATGGTATGGTACATAAGCAATTCGGATTTAAATTTAGGAAACGAATATCACTTTTTAGAGATTACATTACTTGTCTTCTCGAAACATTTACATACTACGACCTAGTGAACAAGTACATAATAATCACCATTGATTTGCAGCTACCATTGCATTACCAATGTACACATCAATTTGTGCCACTTTCGAAATTGAATTCCATCAATGTTCGACATGTTCATACTATCTATTGCCGCTTAGTGTGCGTAAATGTGTGTCGTCTGGCGTAGCAGTCCAATACCACACAAAAGCGCCTCGTCGCCATCATCGTCGTTTGGCTGCGATGTCACCAGCGCAGGTTCACGTCGAAATTCACGAGCACCGCAGTCGCAGATTTGTGTGCACATGCGTGCACATGACTTTGAGTGTTATTTATCCGTCGTCAACCGTCGGCTAAGGCGTCTCTCTCTCTCGCTCTGCGACGTAGCAAATGCGATCCATCTCCATCATGTGCACTGGAAATGGTGGTTGATAGCTGTGTGCTGTTTTGTTCGCTCAACACATGCTGCTGTGAACCAAAGACATGTGATTATTATCAACAACTGAGCTTACTTAGTAGTTAGTACATATATTCGGTTTGGGACCGACGACGCAATACTCGATTGGGAACGTTTGGATATAGGTGTGATATTCAGTTTTGTGAGAATCTGGACCTTCTGACGTATTGTATTGGCCAAATATCAAATCTGGCCAATACTCAATCATTAGAAGACCTCAATCGTACACTAACCAGAGTGGAATTGAAAATAGCAATTTTTACTATTGAGCATATTATGCATATAATGTAATGTTCAATTGACTTATTAATGTTCAAATCGAAATATTATAAAATGGTGATCAGGAGACAAATGCCACCCAAGAAAATATAAATATATATGTATATGTACTATATTGGAAGCTATTTATCGAAAAAGACACTAAAATATGCATTCATTGTTCCATCTGTATTGCATCCAACAATTCGAATAATTATGCACGGTATGCATCAACACATCTGCTAACAGAGGGAACTTCACGCATAAACTTTCGTGCGAGCATAATAATTATTTTCTCTTGGCTCTGTGCCAGGAGCTCTGCGAACGCACACGCAAGATTTCAACCCACCGAGTCGCGTTGTCTATTAAATGAGCCATTGTAATGAAATCTCGGATAGTTTGAGCATAAATCACTTGGTCTAGTAACACGAAATGATTAATTGGTGACCTTGTTTTGGAATGATTTCGAACCTTTCTTTTGTTCGTTTCAGGCGAACGATAGAGTTTTTGCGCGAATGCATAGTGTGAACTCGTACAGCGAAATGAATGAATTCACGAGAACTTTAAATGCTGCTGTTGATGTGTGAAAACTTATGTCCTCATTGAATTGGGAAATTAGTGAACAATCTAAAGCGATTAGCATTGTCTGTGCTCTTCCCGGCAAACCGATAAATTCATACTGCATTTCGCAGCCTGACCGAATTGCTTTATAACTAACTTTCTTGCAAACCATAATCATTTTTCGATGATAAAGGTTACAATGTAGAATGGCTAATCTCCGATATCTTGGAACATGCGGATTGTAGAGATGAGACTGAGATGCAACTTCTCTCTTTTCTCCTGATGATTCGTACTAGTATTTATTGCGCATTATATGATGTTAATTTTGTTACATGTTCTAAATTATGCTACCCATTTATTTATGCACTCTACTAAACTATAGTACCTTTATCGTTATTATCACTCTCGCCATAAGCGCCATGCGTGTGACATAAATTGCTATATGAGCTCCTATGTTTATTGCACTAAATTAAACCACAATCTGAACTTTATGACGCTTGGCCAACCCGACAAGTGCGTTACAAAGTAAACACTCCGCAACCTTCCATGCCATAGAACATGTTGGGGCCGTTCCGCTTGCACTATCGCTTCAGTTCAAAACGCCAGAATCAAGTGTCAGAGCAGACGACTGGCACCGCGGTAATGAAAATGCAAACGATTAATTGAACCGAAAACCGTGCTCATATGTGGCCCACTCAGACATGACAGCTATGCGGACGGTTCAACTGCTGATGAGCGCGAATTCATCAAGGAAAACACTGCGCATTGCGTCTCAGATGCAGAGGCAGTCGGAAGTTGGGAAATGTCTCGCCTGTCAAGGCCTTCTACAGAACACTGACACCAGCTCGGCTAACCCTTATCAAGAGTATTCATGAGTGGTCGGACGAATTATTGAAATTTTGCTTTGATATAGGGAATTCAGAAGTTTGACCAATTGGTTAGATTTCGAGTGAGTGCACCAATTTTCAGATTTAGATATGCGTTCCACTTGTCTACTACAGCGGTCGCAATTCTTTATGGAGTTATGAGGACATAAACAACTTTAACATTTTCCAGCCGATTTCGTACTTAAACAATTTTACGGGTCCATATTGAATTTGGTTTTTGAAACTGATAAATTGGTTCAAAAGTTATGCGATATTCTCATCTCTATCAATAACGAAAATTGTTGGACTATTTATATGGAAACATTCTGAGAATTGGAGCCTCGAAGGTACAACTCATGCTTGTTAACATATTAATGGTACTGACTGTATGTCTTTATGTAAACTAGAAATAGTATTGAAGCTTCTATATATTTTATTGAGATGAACCACACATCCTATTGTTGAAAAACATAATTCTTTTGTATACACATTTTCTCCAGAGGAAGTTATTATTATTTTATGTGCGCACAAATCAAGTGTTCTTCGATAAACCCAATAAACGCTATAAATCTCTACAGAACTGTCGACTAATTATTACAAACCGCCATCAGTCCAGCACAGACTTCCCAACAATTCAGAAACATCTATAAATTACTAAAGCTGTGCTGTACAAAAAACCATCTAATTCGTGACTGTCAGCTGAAGCTCGGGCTCATTGCATTGTGCGAGACGAAGTGACTCTGATTGGCAGCGACAACGGATTACGTATCATCGTACACGCATCGTACACACAAAACACACAAACACGCGCTCATACAGTCATCAGTAAAGTGAATCGTGAGCAATACCGCAGAAAAAAACGTAGTTGAACGTAAAATGCAATTTCAGCGCAGCATCAGTGCAGGATTTCTTTCATCTCTCTCTCTCTCTCTGTATGCCTTTTGAAACATTTTCAATTTGCATTCATGCACATGCGTGGAACGCGCGACTGCGTGTTAATTACATTGGCACATCCAATCATTTTGCGCTGTAAGGTTGCAATTGAACTGGGGGAAGGGTTGGAAATAATATAATCGATTCCGAGCTCCAGTATTTACACACAATTTATCGGCCAATCACCGAGCGAAATAGCCATTCGGATCGAAATTGATCAACGTGGCAATATTATTCTTCTGTTAGCGTCATCGACCGTATGATGGAATAGCAATGTTACACTTTCGTTTAACGACTCTGCGATGACGACAAACCAACATATACATATATTAAGCGTTGTTACAGCGCTACATTGATTTGGCTGCTTTCCTTGGTCAGGCAAGTCACGTAGCATAATTTCGCATGCGGGTGGTCTCATGAATAGTAACTTCGTTGAACGAAGTCTTTCTCAACACCTAATACTTTGCAACAGGATTAATTTGTTTATCTGTTAACAACAGAATATTTATTTGATTTTCTGATTGAGAGAAAACCATTATTTACGTAACAAAAAAGTGAGATTTATTTCGAACACTTCCACCTTCCACGACTAGAAAAACAATAAGAACTTCATGCTATATTTTCAATGTTTTTGCGGACAAAAAATAATAAATGGCATTGATACAGAATCTCAAATGATCAATACATTAAATTGTGTGTGTCTGCTGCATGTTGTAGTGTCGTGTGTTCTCACTAGCACATTCACACAATATATTCTACTTCGAGCGAAAATCGAGCAAGCATACACTCTCAAAGAATGTTGCGCTCGAAGGCAAATTGTGTTTGCTCCTCGAGTCTGACACAGTAGTTTATATAGAAAGTAGAAAGTGCATTGTATGGTTGTATGGCGCGCACAGGATTTGATTCCATTACCACGAGCATGTGTCCACACAATCACGCAAACACACATTTTGCGAGTGGACATTATGGTAATCGGGAACGCTTGTATGTTTATGTTCGAGTAGCAAAAGAATTGTGAATAGCATATCACAGTACAATACAGGGTGTTCGCATGCAATAAATGGAATGAGTTTGTCGGGAAAAATACAATAAAAAGTACAAAGCGCCAGGATTTTCAGGATCTGCAGAAACGAACACATACAAGGCTCGAATCAAGACTTACTTTTGGGTGCATATAAAATGCGTGCGTGTATGTTAAGTCCGGTAATGGCAGCTGCTTATGTCCGTTTATTCGGTATACGGATTATCCTCCCAAAAACGCCGATATGGTTAAGTATAGTGTTCACATCAAGGGACTGTTGTCAGACATTCGCACTGAATAGCGTTCACCGCTGTTGCGAGAGAGCTTAGATGCACAAACAACAAACATGTAGAAATACTGTGGACGTCCGTACTAAACTCCTCGCAATATGTAATCAAAGATGTGTGAGTATCATCAAAAGACGGTGAGGTGAACGCTAGGTCTTGTGTCGTCTAACTCGACAACGCACAAATACATTTCTTATCGGATCTCTTTCTCATGTATTCTGGGCAGAAGCCCATCTCTTGTGTGCATATCACTCAGGACGATAAATCGGTAATCGAATGAACGAACATTTGCTATTCACTCGTTTGTCGGATTTTATTTCGGTTAGGCCTCGGTATCGATTCATCGCACGTACAAATCTCTGTTGTGATAATCACCCGCAACGGCCAACGATGGTCGACTTCGGAGGCAGATGCCACTTTTGTCGAGACTAATGTGTTTGTGAGGAGATTAAACTTCGCGATCAGAGCTCACAGATTTATAGCACCATTTTTGGTCATTGTTGCCATTGATTCAGGCCTTCGGTTGAAGTCGTTGAATTCGAGCTAACATCGATATTCCCAATGCATTCGTCGTCGGTTCACCACGGCAACGACGACGAAGTCCATCAATATGCAAACAACGAACGCGCCGAATTGCTCGCGAGTGGGAGCAACGAGCAGCAATATTTGCCGTCGCGCGGCTCCAAACCAATATGAAGCAGTTAGCACACAAATCACAGAACATGGCGTTATATCGTCGAATGAACGAACGTATAAAATGTAACCGCATGCGGCACGTCGCTTCGTATTTGCGTTCGCGCTTGTAAATTTCGGTTTATTTATCTATCGACGTTCGGTTTTTTTGCACCCATATATTTTTCACACATCGAACGAACGTGAAACGTTTGGTTGTGTTCGCATGTGTATACCAGTGAAACCATGAAGCAGGGAACATGGTGCTAGCAATTTGTTGTACATAAAATCCTTTACTTCTAGTTTAACGTTTTCCTTGTTAGTAATGGTGTATTGGACTAACTTGCACTGTTGAAATGACATTACGAATGAAAATAAGAAATGTAGAACATATGAAAGTCAATAGGACTTCAGTTCAGTTCATCGTATGATGAACTTGGTTGCTGAACAGTAGGTTTGTAACAAACAATTCGATTGAAGAAACAGCTATTTCAATATTACGAGTTCATGCGATTTTACTAATCGTTAAAAATCGAATGATTTCAACAGTTAACGTTTCGTATTTTTTCTGATACAAACTCTTATCGAATTGTTTCGTCAGTCATTCAGTTTGATTTTATTGCAACCATATCTTCGAAGCTACATTACTATATAATCCATATATTCATATATTCTTCAAAATACTAGGTTATTACCTATGAGCGCCACTGGACAACGGATCAATATATTCAATTCACATTCTCGATAATCGCTTTATATACATATCAGGCATAATTCTGCAATTTTTTATATTCCTGGCCTTCGGATCATCGAAGAAAACCAGGCATAGAGTCGAATTCGATGAATTCATAAAAGTCTAAGCGGTGCAAGGGCGAGTAAGCAAGGGCGAGACTCATCGACCTAATTTCTTTTATATTCCATGCATTCATGTACTATAATATAGTGTTAACCGCATTCTTTTGTATTTAATTCTTGGAAGTCCATTGTTGTCGGTGAACCGTGAAACGATTGGGACACACATTGCAGTACAATTCCTATACTGGCTATTCGTACCGAGAAATATGTTTTTTCCAATCGTTAAATAAATGGATAAGACTACTTATGGGGTGTAATTTATTTTCTATGGAATTAGGCTGTTCTTGAAAGATAATTATTGCAAAAAAACCATTGATAATATTCACCTGGGGCCCCAAAAAATGCGTATTTCACAGTAACATGTTGTATTGAATTCTAGGGTCCCTGGATGTTTTCGGTTGAAATTCTTTTAAATCCTGACGTGAAACGACATCATCAACACTACCGAAGTGAATTATAGTATTCCCATGAAAGATCAGTTCCAGACAGACGATATTCGAAAATATCCGCAGAATGTAGTTTTCCGACACCAAACATGATATTTTCAAAGAACTATTTGAAGGTACATGTTGCGGATATTGGAAATTGTATCGATTGCGTATTGTTCCTAGA
>JANTBZ010051005.1:0-10381 GCA_024741255.1 Exechia fusca | reverse complement strand
TTTTAAATCATGGGTTCTTTATTTGTATATAATTGAACCGGGACGTGTGATTACTTATATTAGTTATTAGTTTAAAACATATTATCATGGTCACATTAAATTATGGTAATTACACCTTGCGACATGTAATCCTGGATACAGCTTTCAACTAAACTTTTCTGGAGTGATATCCTAAAAAAATCTAAACACAAGTTTCTCTTTTCGCTATCAACATTGCATTATCATTTATTTGTGCATACCTTTATTGAAATGCCTACAACTTGTTCATTCAATAATAAATTTCCACGAAACATATATTTTTGTTCGTTAATGTTCTCTTCAATCGTATCGTACAATAAGGTAACTCGGAGAATCTAGTCCGTGGTCTATTTTTTACGTTCGGATTAGTTTATCATAAAATGCGATAATTCACGTAAATTGTTTATCATTAAATTCTCTTTAACTTCGTATATAACAGGCGGGCTGGAATATACGTATCGTTTAATAGTCATCATCTACATCCATTTACCCCATGAAGGAGTGTTGGGCGGTTGTATTTGAAATACGAAGCTTTTTACAGGTTATTTACTGTTGATAGGCACCTCGGCACTCGAACATTTAGCTTTCACTAGAACGAGAGCAGCGCTCAACTTCACTGGAAGAGTGATAACTGTCAAGCTAACATTAACGTGTCTGCTCGCACACGGGCAGAGTGATCGGTGATTTTCCACTCTGCGCTTTGAGAACTAATGGTTTTTGTGCAAAGCAGTCTGTCTATTACTCATTATCATTACACAGTTCCCAGTTTTGACGACGCGTTTGATACATTTGTGGTGTCGTTTTCGGGGATTCGAATCACCGATTTGTGATTCCACAACCCAACTACGCTACCCACTCTACGACACTGAATGAACAAAATCATTATCTAAGACGAAGAACCATCTTCTTTTTGATAGCTGTACAGAGTTTCTAATGTGTGGACGTATTCAGTAATTACATTTTTGTGAAGTTCAAGTTGTCGCTAAACACGATTCCAAAAAACTAGAAGCCACTACAATGTTCGTACATTTTTATTAATGATGAAGTTCAGTGCACATTTTAGTTACTAATCATTAGAGTATACTCGCATCATTTTAAGTCATTCCAGTGAAAAGTTCTTACCTACACATTAAATTATGTTTTTTTGTATGGAGAGTCGAATTAAAGCTGTATTTTCATTTCACTCTATACAATAAATCTGAGTTTCGTCTTCGGTTAAGTGAGCTTAACTTCACAATGGAGTGACTAAGAATGATGCTAGTATAGAAACTCATCATTAATAAATGTCTTTTGGGGTCGTGTTTTGCGATTTTAATATACTCGATCTTCACGAAAAGTTGATTACTTAGTGAATGAGCATATCTTCATCATCCAAAGTCCTGATATACATCGACACTGGCCGTATACCTAAAAATACAATCGATCGTAAATCTTTGTATGCCATCGTAAGTTCAAATTTCTGATTTGATCTTGATAACTCCATATCGCTAGCAACTGTATGTACTGCTCGACGAAACTTATAACCTGTGCGTACTATACTATGGTAAGTGTTACGCGATGTGCGCGAGCACGCCACAAAATGTGTACCAAGTCGCACGTGGTCTGGTCTGTATTCGGTGTGCCACAAGTTTTTCCATTGTCGTCGTCGACGTCTACAGATGAGTCAGTTTGCTCATGTCGTACGCCAAAAAGGCGTGTCTCACTATGCTGCGCAGTGCTTCAGTGCTTTACGCACACGCATGATTAATTATGTCTTCAATGCGCGTGTTGCACTGCGCCTCAAACAACCAACAGCGAAGACAATTACTATCTACGCTGCGTGCAATGCGTGCAATGTCGCATGTTTTCTCTTTTTTCCAGACATGCACGCAGACGAGAGGCAATCAAAAAAGCGATCAAAGCCAGAGCGAAATCATGCGTGCGCATAGTAAAACATACTCGCATCTCGCGACTTGATCACCGCGAGCATAGATTGGCGCCGCCGCCGCTGTTGAAAAAACATGTTTATCCGGTTGCAGCGGCGCTGCAATATTGCGATAGATACACGTACAAGTGTCGGTGCAACAAGTGGCACCTACTGTTGTTTTTTTTCCCAGCAGCACAAATATGTCCATATGTCTCAGATCACTCATCAAGATCACTTTCGCCGTTCATCTCGTTCACATTCGCACAGCGGTTCTGGTTCTGTATCACATGGAATGTTGTTTTTATTCTGTGCGCACGCGAGCATGACCGAAATTTCAAAACCAAAACAAATCCCCCTCTTGCGCCCCACCCGGACGGACCAGCAGTATCTGCGTGAGTATGTATGTGTTAGCGTAAGTCCGTTCATCGACCGCTCGCGCTGTTCTGTTGTCTTTGGTCTTTTTCTTAACGGTCCGCGGCCAGCATATGCATCAGCATATTACATGTTTTTTCGCTATCACACACACACTCGACTAAGACTCGATGCGAAAAACCCGTTTGTTGTCGTCGTTGCTGTTGCGTCGATGTGTTGTCGATTTCGTACCGTAAAATGCCGCGTCGTTCGTTCACAGGTGGTGGCGTTGCGCGTGTCTGTGTGGTGATGCCCAACACACGTGGTGCTATGCTATGTTGCGACTTGCGACGAACTTGAATTGGGTCGCTCGCTCGCTCGCGTGCTTGTGGCGGTGCTCGCGTGCCGAGATTCGTTTACGATGATACAACGCGGGCAAAAAACCACAACACGCAAGGAACGCGAACGCGACACGGGAGAACACGTGTGAATCGGTTGAGCGCGTACGAACAACTGGCTGCTCGCAGCGGCCTGCGATGAATGGAATAGTCGTCGACGACGGCGTCGTTGGCGTGCTCACGCAAGTGTGGGTATCTGTATGTACAGAGTGCGTAAAAACGGGTGTTATACTAGAAACTAGAATCATCAAAATCTAGCGGGCATGGAATTCAATTAAACCCCTGTTGAACATTATCAATGAGGTTTCCATGTAACATACATCTCTTACCAACAGCCTCATTTCATTAAACATAAGTTTTATCTACGAATCGAATATTACTATTAATTTCGTCGAAGATCTAGATAAGTAGATTTTCCAGTACTAAGCGACATTATGGGACAAGTACGGCAATTTGTGTCCCCAATTTATCAACGGTTTACAAACATGAAGGGACGATCAAGATTTGGTACAAAATCTCGTGCGGCTAACTTGAAATATATGCATGCTGAAATTATGAGAAAAATTGGGTCGACGAGCCTCGCAGAGCACCGCTGGAAAATGGATCCATTTCGGCTGTCAGATTTACAGAATCCGGATTTCTGCAATAGAGGTATGTTGAAGGCACGAACGAGTGAACCTTTGGACGAAGCCTTCCATAAGCAACTCGTTTTACTAACCGATAATCTTCTAGGTAGCATAACTAAGGCCAAAAGCAAAAGATTCGAGTATCAATTCAATCTTGAACTACAGGGTGACAATAAATAACCCGGACAACATTTGGGGCAGCCTGCAATAGAAGTTTCTTATCGCAGCACATTTTTGTCGCTTTTGTTCTGTCGCGACTCGACTCGGGCCCCTCTGCGAGTCAGAGGCCCGAAAACCGCGACGATGTAAAACGACGAGCGCGACACGCGCGCACACCGGACGACGACGAAATATGTTTGGGAATCGGGAATGGGCTAGGAAATGGCGATAACACACGCACACACACACACACATATGCGCGATTTCGAAACCAGAGCGAGAGGCTATCACCTGGAACGATTTCCAGTGGTGCGCGTACCATACAATTTCGGACACGGTTCGTGTCTAGGGTGCGCGACCAACCGTCACTTGAGTTGAAAGTGTTGTTCATGCTGCAAATGTTTTTCCCGCTTTAAATTTGCAAACCCATTGTCCCGGCTCTATAAATACCGCATACACAAATTTATACCGACACACTATATTTGTCACACCTGCAAGCGGACCGACGAGATGTAAGTCGACGCGTAATAATATTATTTCTTTGTACCCTTATTCATACTGTTTCCCGTTTATATTTAGCAATAAAACATCGTTACAATTTCTCGCCGAGTTCCGCCCTGCCGGGTGAATCGAGTCTTCGATATCTTTTATTGATCTCCGGTGCCCATACATTCTCCGATGCCCAACCCACCGCCTCAAGCCGCCGCCGCCGATCAGCCTCAGCCACCCTCACTTGGAGCCGCCAGCACCTCCGCGCAAAGCCCCGCGGACGGAAGTGAGAGACACCGGCGCCACACAAGCGCGGAACTTCGGTCGGCACTCAGGAGGAGCGAACGCCAGCGGCTGCTAGCCATGTCACGCCCGCCAGGCGCCACAAACCCCTCCCCAGATCAGCAGACCGAAAGCATGGACACCGGATCACCACCAAACACGCAGCTGAACGCACCGCCGCCCGCGGACGCCTCCCACCAGCCAGGCGCTTCGTCATCCAAAAGACCACACATCGATATGGACGCCACGATCGAGCACAGGCTTGTGTACCCGACCGCCGCACAGCCGCCGACCTTCGCGACGGATCCGTCATTCATCCTGACGGATCAACTCTGCAAAATGAGCGAGAAAATGATGGAGACAATGCAATTAGTCAGTCAACAACAGGCCGCCTCCCTCGAAGTGGAGAGGCGAATGCGAGAGGAAAGGATTGCGGAACGCCGTGAAAACGCAGCCCAGTTGAAGCAGGCCCAGGAGATGGCTACCCTCAAGGACCTCGTTCGTGAGCAATCCGAAACTATCAGACACCTCAGCGAGAAAATCGACGAACTCACCAACGCAACGCCGCACGACTCCCAGCTAGTCGCACACGCACATATCAACCCTCCAGCAGCTGTGCAGCCCACCTATCGGTCACAAGCCTCGCTCCCACCTCGCACATCACCACCGCCGCGCCCGCCATCTTCTGATCAGCGACCACCACCAAGCCAGCCACCGCCGCCGACGATCCAGTCACAGCCGCCACACGACCCGCCCCCGCCAGCGCCAATCCAGACAATGCCGCCAAACGACCAGCGGCCACTGCCTCCGCCGCCAATCGAGCACCCGCCCCGACCAACGCCAGCGAACCCACAGCAGCAGCCCCAAGCAGGACCTGAAATTGCAAACGCTCAGCAGGCGGTCGTACCGCGCCAACCGAGCCAAAACACACCGAATTCATCAACAACGAGCGAGCCACTAGCAAGATGTACTGTGCACTTACTGAGTCCCAGCACGTCGTGCTCCACAGCCTCCGGTATACAAGCCACGCAAACAGGAGTCACCAGCCAATCAGCCGTCCACGGGCACAAGAAGCTGATCGACCTCCCGGAATTCTCCGGTCGAACGGAAACATGGAGCTCCTTCCACTCTGCCTACGTCAACTCCTCAACCGCGTACGCCTACGACTCGACCGACAACACCTTCCGCCTGCAGAAATGCTTAACAGGAGAAGCACGGCAGTCCGTCCTCGGAATGCTGAACGACGTCCACAACGCCGACGGGGTAATGGATACGCTCGAGATGCTCTACGGGCAGACCAAGATGCTGATACGCTGCGAGATCTTGAAGGCGAAGGCCCTGCAACCAATCCACCAGGATCACCTCGAGCAGTGGGCGCCCTTCGCCGCCAAAGTACGCAACATGGCCGCAACCATCGAGTCGTTCGAGAGATCGAAACAACGGCACTGCAACGAACTCCTGATCGAGGAACTGGTGTTTAAACTGCCTGGACCTGACCGCCTCCTCTGGTCAGACGTAGTGGACGATATGACCGACGAGCCGACGACGCATGACTTCGCTGAATGGTTGATGAAGAGGGCGAGGAAGGCCAGCCGCTTCGCACAAAAGCCACCCGAAATCAGCCAATCCCAACCAAGCACCATGCTCCTCGCCGAACGAAATCCGCATCCTCCGCCTGCCGGATGCGCCCTCTGCGCAGGCGCCCACGCTGTTCCAGAGTGCAATGAGTTCCTCCAAGTGGCGACCTCCGCGAGATGGGACACCGTCAAACGCCTCCGCCTGTGCTTTCGTTGCCTGAAAGATGGACACAGCTATATTAGATGTCGGTCCAGAAGAAAGTGCAACATCGATGGCTGCGAACGCATTCACCACCCCCTACTGCACGAGAACGTCGAAACAACCACTCACCCGGAGGAGCCCACCAGACAAACACCAGGCACCAGCGCAGCCCAAACCGCGCGACCGTTTTCGACGCAGTCCCGTCCATTCAACCTACACGTTCCCGTCACCGTCAGCGAACCCGAACTGCTGATGAGAATCGTCCCGGTCAAGTTGCACGGGCCCAGTGGCGACATTCCGACGTACGCGCTCTTCGACGAAGCCGCCAAGGTCACGCTGCTGGACGCATCGCTGGCCGACGAACTAGGTCTGGACGGGACCCAGTGCAACCTAAACCTGTCGTGGTACGGCGGAAAACAGAGCAGCGAGTCATCAAAAGCTGTCAACCTGGAGATAAGTGGCACAAGCACAAAAACGTACGCCGTGACGAACGCCTACACGGTCCGAAACCTCCAGCTGCCCAAGCAGACTCTGGCCATGTCCCGCCTGCACTCGCGCTTCCGCCATCTCAAGAACCTGCCCATCGCCAGCCTCAGGGACGCCACACCGAAGATCCTCCTCGGGCTCGATCACTGCCGTCTTGGAGCCCCAAAGCAGATCATCGAAGCGGACGACGGTCGCCTTATCGCCACGCGAACCCGTCTGGGCTGGATGCTGTACGGAGGAGTCTGTGAGGAAAATGAGACGGAGAGAAAAACAATGCTGTTAACAACACAAAATACAGAAGAAGAAGATCTACACGAAACGGTACGCCAATTTCACACCACCGAGAGCTTTGGAGTACGAGCCCTGCCAGCACTGGAATCCAAGAGCGACGCGCGAGCCCGCTGGATCATGGAGGCGACCACGACCCGCCGAGATGGCCACTTCGAGACGGGACTTCTCTGGGCATCGGACGACGTGAGGCTCCCGCGCAGCCGCGCGATGGCTATCAGCCGCCTCAGCAGCGTCGAAGGAAGAATGGCACGCGACCCTCAGTTCGCCGCCACCTACGAACAGAACATCACCGATTACGTTACCAAGGGCTACGCAAGGATGCTTACCGCCGACGAGGCAGCTAAGGAGACACCACGGACGTGGTACCTGCCCCACTTTGGCGTCGAGAACCCGAACAAACCGGGCAAAATCCGTCTCGTCTTCGACGCCGCCGCCAAAGTGGGCCAGACGTCGTTGAACTCCGTCCTGTTGACCGGCCCCGACGGATCCGCCTCGCTCCACAAGATCCTCCACCGCTTCCGGATGGGCGCAGTCGGGATCTGCGGAGACATCCAAGAGATGTTCCACCGCATCGCCATCCGGAAAGAGGACCAGGACTCGCAGAGATTCGTCTGGAGAAGCGGCGATAGGTCCAAGCCGGTCAACACGTATGTGATGCAGGCGATGACGTTTGGCGCCCGCTGCTCTCCGTGCTCGGCCCAGTTTGTAAAAAATATCAACGCGCTCGGAGCACGGGACGCACATCCGGCGGCGGTGGACGCGATCCTCAACCACCACTACGTAGACGACTACGTGATGAGCTTCCCGTCTACTTCTGCAGCAGCCAACACGACGAAGGAGGTGATCGCCATCCATCGCCACGGCGGCTTCAACCTGCGGAACTTCCGGTCGAACTGCCCCGACGTCCTCCGCGCTCTCGGATGTGACGGCGCTGGCGAGCCCGTCGACCTGCGTCTGGAGGATACGCCGGAAAAGATCCTAGGAATGTTTTGGGACGCACAAGCAGACGAGTTCACCTTTAAACTCAATTTGCACAAGATCCCCCAAGACGTAGCCGACCTGCGCAAACCACCCACCAAGCGCCAAATCCTGAGCGTCACCATGGCCGTATACGACCCCTTCGGCCTGCTCTGCGACTTCATGCTGCAGGCCAAACTGATGGTCCAAGACGTCTGGCGCCTGGGCAGCGGCTGGGACGACCCGATCTCCCCCGAAATTGAGAGAAAATGGGCGCCGTGGGTGAAGGAGCTAAAGAAGATTGAGAATTGCCGTGTGCCACGCTGTTACTCACCACACCTGCTGAGCGCGAAGAACGTCCAGCTACACGTCTTCGCAGACGCAAGCGAGGAAGCGTTCGCCGCCGTCGCCTACTGGCGGATCGAAAGCACAGCAGGTGCCATCGACGTCGCCTTCGTCAGTGGCAAGACCAGATGCGCGCCTCTGAAGACCCTGACCATCCCACGTCTCGAGCTCCAAGCTGCCGTCCTCGCGACCCGACTCAGGGCCAGCGTGTTGGAATGCCATGAGATCCAGGTCAACCAGACGTTCTTCTGGTCCGACTCGACCACAGTCCTAAAGTGGATAGAGTCCGATCATCGCCGCTTCAAGCCCTTCGTTGCACATCGAGTAGCGGAAATCCTCGAGTCATCCACGGAAAAGGAATGGCGCTACATCCCGACGGCGGAGAACGTGGCCGACGACGCTACCCGAGCCAACGCGGAAACGATCTTCAACCCCGATAGCCGATGGCTGCGAGGACCAGAGCTCCTGCGCCGAGACGAGAGCAGCTGGCCGTCACGCCCGTACAACGTTGCCGAGAAGACCACAGACGAGGAACTTCGCCCCCGCTACGCCATGCTGACCGATGTTACCCCAGACGCCACTATCGAGTGGAAGCGATTCTCCAGCTTCAAGACCATGGTGAAAACGGTCGCCTGGATTCTGCGTTTCGCCCGAAACATGAGAAGCTTCCGCGGGTTCCCGAAAAGTGGCGAGCGGAAGACGCCACGAGAGCCCCTTGACGCCGCGGAAATCCGGGGAGCAGAGGAGACACTGTGCCGCCTCGTCCAAGCGGAAGTCTACGCGGAGGAACGTGCGGCGCTGGAGCGATCCGAGCCTGTAGGAGAAAAAAGCAAGGTATATTGCCTACAACCTTACCTCGACGCTGCGGGGACGATGAGACTTCGCGGCCGTACAGACGCCGCAGACGCGCTACCCGAGGAAACACGCCGCCCAATCATCCTGCCCAAGGAGCACGCTGTAACCCGAATGCTCGTCCACCAAGTACATCAAACGCTCCGTCACCAAAACCAAGCAGCCGTCGTGTGCACAGTCCGTCAGCGATTCTGGATACCACAACTCCGAAGCCTCGTGAGGAGCACTAGAAGCCGGTGCCTATTCTGCAGAATAAAAAACGCCAAACCGACCACTCCACAAATGGGTCAACTTCCCCCAGACCGACTCACACCATTTGTCCGCCCGTTTACCTACACCGGGCTGGACTACTTCGGACCACTCACCGTCGCCATCGGACGCCGCCACGAGAAACGCTGGGTCGCCCTCTTTAGTTGCCTCACTACGCGCGCACTCCACCTGGAACTCGCCACCGATTTATCCACCGATTCGTGCATCTTGTGCCTGCGAAACTTCATGAATCTTCGTGGCGTACCCGTCAGCATCCGGAGCGACAACGGCACCAACTTTGTTGGTGCCGACAAAATCCTGCGGGACCTGTCCGGTGAACTCACCAGCAGCAAGATCGCCCAGGAGCTGGCGTCCAAGGGCGTGAAGTGGACTTTCAACAGTCCGTCGAACCCAGAAGCCGGAGGATGCTGGGAGCGCATGGTCGGCTGCGTCAAGCGTATATTGGCCGTAACACTCGTGGAGTCGTCGCCACGAATCGAGACTCTGCGGAGCCTCCTCCTTGAGGCCGCCAACATCATCAACTCCCGGCCGCTGACACACCTCCCAGTCGACCCGGACACTGAGGAGCCACTGACCCCGAACCACTTCCTGCTCGGAGGGGCCAGCAGCACGCAAACGCCAGGACCCATCGACGAGAGACAGATGTGCAGCCGAAAGCAGTGGCGTGTTCTGCAACAGATGAAGAATGCGTTCTGGCGACGATGGATCAAGGAATACCTACCCGAGCTTACCCGCCGGACGAAGTGGCATCGCGATACACCGTCTCTGCAGGTCGACGACCTCGTCCTGATCTGCGATGACGACTCTAGCTGCAACAACTGGCGTCGAGGACGCATCGTGGCGGTGTTTCCCGGACCTGACGGAAAAGTGCGCAATTGTGAGGTTAGGACGTCAACCGGCAATCTGCGTCGCCCGGCCTCCCGCTTGGCCAAACTCGATGTCAATGCCGACTAATGGGTGAAACATACCTGGATGTTCCACGGGGGAGAGGATGTCGCGACTCGACTCGGGCCCCTCTGCGAGTCAGAGGCCCGAAAACCGCGACGATGTAAAACCACGAGCGCGACACGCGCGCACACCGGACGACGACGAAATTATGTTTGGGAATCGGGAATGGGCTAGGAAATGGCGATAACACACGCACACACACACACACATATGCGCGATTTCGA
>JANTBZ010050994.1:0-10387 GCA_024741255.1 Exechia fusca | reverse complement strand
ACATGTTGTTCGGCTGTTGGACGTCTTTGGCCAAAGAAATTACCAGTCCGATGTTTATGAAAAAATACATGTTCGTTACTAACAGTATGAAAAATGTTATTATGATGAAAAAACGAACAAGGGAAGACGATGGGAGCAATAAAAGAGTGCCTTTTCAGGGTAAAAAAACAAGACCTGTGACGGAATTTATGAGTAGTTCAAAATTGTGTCTTTGTATTGGTGCCTCAAAGCCAACAACAACACTCGAACTCTATACCCATCCTTACGACTCGAATTTCAAAAATTCACTATCTAAATTCTCTATCTCTGTAGCCTAAGATAATGAAACACGGGTTTAATGATATCAGATGATGTTGGACATTACCGCGCATCTGCATCCGTATCCGTGGGTGAAAATGTTTTTCTTGGATAGGCCGTATAATATAAACGGCGGATCGGATTGCGATAAAATAGGATTCAAATAATCGATATTGAGTCTGGCTCAATGATGAAAATAAACCAAGCCAATAAATGGAAACCATTTATACCCACATGAAGGTGTTATTATGTCCGATAAAAAAACCTAGAAATAAACCTTCGATTTTTGTTTGTTTGTTATGACCAGTGTATAATAACAACGAAAAACTAGTTTTGGTAACCTTAAATCGAAACGATTTATTTGGACGTTACCATCCGTCATCCGGAAACTATGTTGACCACATATACCAACATTTGCAGAGTTATTAAAGACAGATAGATCTCCCGAATGCAAACAGATTCAGGTCATTTGGAGCACCCAGTTCTGTGAAAATGGGCTCCGAAGTCCAGCATATTGAATCCTACTGTACTATATATCTACAATATACGCTATAATTGATGGAGCGATAAGAAAATCCAATAAATTTGACATTTTCCAGTCGATTTTCATACTTTGCTATTTTATTTTATCTAGTCCATTACAATTTGTTCGGGCTAGTTTTTGGAAACACCATCTCATCACTACTACTGGAATAGCGACAGAATTTTGTAGTGAATTTGCCAGTGCTATGGATATAACGTTTGTCATAACCCGGGAATGTCGTATGGTGAACATAAGCATTAGAAGTTTTATGCGAGATTCGAATATCGCTCCGGCCATTTTATAGTTTTTATACCATCAGGATTTCGCTGCATTATCATCTATTGTTGCGTTTTGCGAAGATTTTAGTAACAACGGCACGGAATTAAGGACCTAAAAAGTACGTTTCAAGTCCAAAAATAGTGTTTAAAACAGTAAAAGAGAATCTATAATATAAAAAAACAGCATTTGGATGATGAGGATGATGACGAATGAGGTCTATGCTATGGATACTTATACCAGTCTGGTATAAATGGGTTATGGAACGTTCATAACACACAGGTGCACACTTTGAATCGATCTCTCGATGATATTAAGCCGTAATACTCCGAACAGAAATAACAGAAAATAACAGAAATAAATACTAATAACACTATGCGCCAAAATGAAAAAAAGTTGACTTAATCACGGTTCTAACCAAATTTTTTCGATAGAAATGAGTTTCCTTGAAACAAAAACGCAAAACAAATTTAACTTTTGGCTGAAATTTTAAGATATTACAGCACTTGCAGCCCAAGAGACTGGCACATATCTCATATTACGATGAACGTATACTGAGTCTAATGATACACAATCATAGTCAATTACATTTCCAACATTTTATACAAAGATACTTTGGCAATCGGAACGCTAACAAAGTCACAAATGACTAACATGTGATAGAAACGTGATAAAAGTGCTTGAAAATGAAGACAATTTAATGACAAATCCTAATTAAAATAATAACGGATAAAAAAATAATAACGGATTTTATCAACCGGTTTCTCTATTTTGAAGATTAGATGGAACATTAAGGATTCATTAAAGTCATAGTTCGTGGGAATCTATGGCTGGATATAAAAGTTATAGTCATTTTAATGAGGGTATGATCGAAGCGAAATTTGCCTCTTCGAAAATGAATAAAAGACAAAAGTAGATACGAAATATTCCCTGCCTGCAAAAAGTTAGATACAGAATTAACGGTGATTGAATTTCCATCGTTTTTACTGACACACTTGGGCAATCCGAATGATGATAAAGTCACAATCGTATATAATATGATTTTCCTAATGATAACATTTTATGCAAATTTAGAAAAATCTACAAATTTGATTATAAAAAATAGAAAACGGAATTTATCCCTCAAAAATCATGATCGACGAATGAATTGAACAAATACGAACAAGAAAAGTTTTGGTTCATGAGAATCTGTGGCAGGAAAACAAAGTAATAGTCATTCTATTGAAGATATGAGAAAATCTTCACAAATCACAAAAAAAAGTTAAACGTTTGGCTGAAATTTCATAATATTACAATTTTAAGATTTTAGCACTTGTTGCCTGAGATACCTGCACTTATCTCATATTACCATGAAAGTATAGTGAATCTAGTGAAAATTAATTGAAGTTAACTAAATGTCCAACATAATTCCCAAACATACTTGGGCAATCAGAGCGATAATGAAGCCACAAGTGCTTAATATGCGATAAAAAAGTGATAAGATTTACCGAAATATTAATAAATTTCAGAGCAAATCTCCATAAATAAAAAAAAAACAGTTATAGCCATGTTAACGACGGTATAAACAAATCAATCAAATTTGTTTTTAAATTTTGTTTCAATGTTTTTTACGTTGTCGGTCTGCCTAATGTTGGAAATAATTCAGCAATTTCCATTTGAACTGAAACCGTTGGGAGACAGGATTCACCAACTAAATAAGGCTGATAGCAAGGTGTTAGTAATTCATATCAGGTTACGCATTAACTTGATATTACAGTCGTAGGAGAAGCATAGGTCAAACCAGTATGATGGAAAGTTTTTTATTTCACTATCGTGGGAATTTTTAGAAGAAGCTCTAGCTCTTACAGAAAAGATAAAATAAAAACTAATTCCGTGTGGAAGATTATACCACTTTGCCTTACAGCAAAACAAAACCCTTACTAAACCTCTTCCCCTCCCTCTCTCCTTCCAGCCGACGGCATGACCTACTCCTTCGGCCTCTTCCACAAGGAGTTCCTCACCGAATTCAACGAATCGGACGGCTACACGGCCATCATCATCTCGATGCTGGCCGGCGTTACGCTCTGCTCCGGTCCCATCTCGTCGGCCTTCGTCAATCGCTACGGCTGCCGCACCGTGACCATTGTCGGTGCCCTGCTGGCCGGCATCTGCCTGATCATCAGCGCCTGGGCGACGTCGGTGGTGTGGCTGATCGCGAGCGTCGGCGTGGGCGCCGGTTTCGGCCTGGGACTGATCTATCTGCCGGCCATTGTGAGCGTGACGACGTACTTTGAGCGCTATCGGTCGCTGGCGACGGGCATCGCGGTGTGCGGCAGCGGCGCCGGAACTTTCGTGTTTGCGCCGTTCAGCGAGTGGCTGATCCAGCGGTACACGTGGCGCGGAGCGATGCTGGTGATTGCGGCGATTGTGCTGAACTGCATGCTGTTCGGTGCGCTGTTCCGGCCGCTGGAGGCGAAGAAGCGAAGGGGTGCGGATGCCGAGCGAGCGGTGCAAGGGCAGGCGCAGCGGTTGGCGATTGTGGGCGAGCACGATGATGAGGAGGAGGAGGAGGAGGATGAGGAGGAGCAATGTAAGTGTTAAGCGACAAGGATTGGAGAAGTCGAACTATTATGAGTCTTGATAGGTAATAATTAATTCGCAATATCCGTAGCAGGTGACGACGCGATGGTAGAGTGAGTAGCGTAGTCGGGTTTTGGAATCACCAATCGTGGTTCGAGCACCGAATACGTCACCACAGATTTATCAAACGCGAACAGTGTAATGAGTAATGAGTAATAGGCAGATTGCTATGCACAAAAACAACTTGTCCTCAAAAGAGCTGAGTGGAAATGGACCACTCTGTCCATACACGTAAATGTTGGCTTGACGTTTTCATTCTTCCAGTGAAGTTGAGCGCTGATCTCGTTCTACTAAAAAGCTGCATTTGATGCCTATCAACAGTAAATAACCTGTAAAAGCTTCATATTTAAAATACAGCCGCCCAACACTCCTTAATGGTATACAATAGATACAATGGATGTAGATGATGATGATGCTATGATCACTGATCCAAAAAACCCAGCCATATCAAAGCTGTCGTGTTCTTTTCTATACGGCTAGCTTGTTTTCTGTATGATAAGTTGAGTGGTGAAGTGATGACTGATAATAATATAATAAGGTCATATGAATTAGCTACAATATTGACATAAAATGAAGCCATCTGCTAATGTGTTTGAGCAGTTAAATTCTAACACCAGGCTACTTAACAACAGTAATAAAATAACTAGGTCATTAAATAAATGTCAACAGAATACATCGTTGCATTACACTCACTCAGTCAGCACCAACCAAACTTGATCTGATCTCCAGTTTCAACATGTCTAAAAATGGTTGACGAGTAATATCGATATTGAATCATTTCCAATATGGATTGAATAGCCTTAATTTCATTCTGATATACTTTATATACATATTGATCGTAATTTACGAGTTATTCGGGGTATAACGCATTAGCTAAGAAACTACATTGATTATTTGAAAAGTTCTTTCATCGATCACTACCGTAAAAGAATTTATGATTTTTGTCATGTGATAATTTTATTTTCTAATGTATTTTAGTATCAATATGACATCATTATGTTAAACCCTTGAAATCTTGAACATTCAATTTATTGAGAATATCGATCCTTGGCAATAAATTAGGATCAATCAAATGTCATGAAAATTATCAGGTCGTATAAATCCACATTTTGACTTTATAGAAATATAAGCCCGTTTAAATAATTGGTTTCGCGAGGACAGAACAAGCCAATGGAGATGTATCTCTGTGAAGACAAATCCGAAGTATTCGAATCTCCATTTTGCAGTTAAAGTTGCGATGAAAGATGCGCAAACAATATCTGCGGCAGGCCTTAAGTACTATAAACTGCCAGAACAAAGAACAGGCGTTAAGTATACAAACCGCGGCGGAAAACTTATGTAAATTATGTTATGTTTGAATGTGTGAGGCATGGAGCGGTATTGAGCTCTAGTAAAAATATAAATAAAGTCGACTAATTCTAAAAGCCCAACAAATCGATTATTTCAAGAGACAATGGATCACAGGCGCCAGGTTATTTCCAAAAAGCTGAATAACTTCGTCAAAAACAGAATCGCTCATAAACTAAACTGTACTACATGAACTGATAAGTATCGGGAGAAATAGACAAGGAACAACATTTTTGATAAAGGCACATGTATTTATAAATTTATAATTATATTTATAATTATATTATAGTCATCTTTCAGCCCGCCAAACAAAATATTATACGCGTCCTGTCATTAATTAATGTCTTGTGAATTCGATTTAGATGCTCAAGATACATCCCTATCGTAGGATCTGAATGAGCTGAGATAATCTCAATCGAGTATTTAATACCAAGCGGATGTCTATTTCGAGAATTAGATATCCGAAAACATCATCTCAGAGACATCTCATCGGGATGAGTTCCGACAATTCACCCTTTCATCCAGATATATGTTGTGATTTCGAATGATTTCAGACCCGAACGAAATGTCTTAATATTAATTTTACCTACGATTATACGTTTTACCCGTACAATTTATATTTTTAAACCAAGGATGCGCTAATTTTTCGAAAGGCGCATTCTTCCAAATTTCACTTCGTAATAATGTATTAATTAAATTTCCTCACCTGCAGACAAATCCCCCACCAAACCCACCTCAAACGGCAACCACCACATCTCGGCCAACCAGCGACGCAGCTCGCTGCACAAGTCCTCCAGCTTCAAGACGGGCAACGGCAACGGCGACGGCACCATGACCCGCTCCCAATCCGTCGGCCACAGCCTGGTCAAGGGCCAGCAGCAGCGTCAGCACAGCGTTCCGCGCGTCCACTACGATGACAATCACAACGACGGCCGGGCGGCGGCCACTGGCGCCACAGCAACAACAACAACATCACCTGAAAGCAATGGCACTGGAAATGGCGGCAACACCACCCTCGAATCGCTGCGCTCCGCCCTCAGTCAGCCGTTCCTCAACGAATCAACCGCTTCCGCCACCGGGCTCCACTTCAAGAGCTCCCATCGCAGCATCGCCAAGGCGGCGGGTACCATGTCCCGCCCCGATATCCTGTACCAGGGTTCCCTGCTGAACATCAATCGGTCGACGCATGACCTGAGCTTCTCGGAGGCCGATCGCTATGGCTCGTTCCGCAAGATCAATCAGGTACAGGTGGGCAATGGCATTGGCGATGATTCGATGTCGAAGTCTGCCATCGTGGCGGCCTCGGCCGGCGAACAGGGTGGCGTCGTCGCGATGGTCGAGGACCATGAGGACCACGTGGAGGCGAAGTGCTGCGGCGTCATTCCGAAGGCGGCGCTGGTGGAGATGCTGAACTTTGATCTGTTGCGCGATCCGATTTTCATTGTGTTTGTGGTGTCGAACTTCTGCACGAGCCTGGGGTTCAATGTGCCGTACGTGTATCTGGTGATGCAGGCGGAGAAGCAGGGCATCCAGACGAGCGATTCGGCGAAGCTGCTGGCGATTATCGGCATTGCGAACATGGTCGGGCGGATTGTGCTGGGGTATCTGTCGGATAAGCCGTGGGTGGATCGGTTGACGGTGTACAATTGGTGTTTGATGCTGTGCGGATTGTGTGAGTATTGGTTGTGTCTCGTATTTATCGTATATTTTCGGAGAAATATCAACCGTGAGCAGAGAGATAAATACTAAAGAAAGTCAAGGCAGGAGACATTCAATGTTTCATAATGAAAATACAAACAATTTGAATGATTGGCATTGAAAATGATAGTATGAGAAATGAAATATAGATACAACCACAACACGAAATAATTGAAGTACGTTTGCTTGAAGTTCGTTCACCCTTGAAAATTATATCTTTCATCTGTCATCTCTGGCTAAGCGATCAATAAGAAGATGGAGAAATTACCGAGTGCAAGCCATTTGTATTGCTATTTATAAATAAAAATAATGTTTGTAAAATTTCTTCCCAACTCACTCGATTATACACACATTATAAGTAACAATTATCGGACTCTGAACCTAACACGAATTACGAATAGTATATTCTTGTACCTAGGTGGACACATACAGGGTGACCAGAAATATCCCGGACAACATTTGGGACAGCCTCCCATGGTGGTTACTAATCGCAGGACATGTTTCTTTGCCTTTGTTGTATTCTCTGAGATTGTGTATATTTGACACTTAGTCAAAACACAATTAGAAGCGGTCCTTCTTCCTTTGGTACGATGGCGAAAAAAAGAAATGCTATTTTGAAGCTGTTTCAGTGTAAAAAACGTAAATGTCAGATAGCTCGTCAGATTGGAAGGAATCGCGAATCTGGGCGGAAATGCACAAATTTGTGAATTTATTATCAATGCATAAAATAAGTTTGTGGCACTACAACCCAGGTATTGGCCTCCTTTCTATACTCTCCTTGTATGTGGGCTTCATAATCGGTTTCGGGTTTAAAGATGCCATGTTATTAGCACAGCCTTCCAAAGGGCAACCCTAGGCCTCATTTAACATTCTTCCTTCTCAAAAATGTGTGTGTTTTGCGTCAACGTAAAAAAATGCCTTGCCCTAGTTCAACCAATATTTATATCGACCAGACCTTTCCCAGGGCATGATGCTTCCTTAGGCACAGCAGCACTTTGGCAACGCACTTTAGACACGAGGCCAAATTTTTCTCGATTTTATATCGTCTTAAGAATGGCGCCCTATTCGGCCAAAATCCGATTGATTACAGTGTGTGACAGTCAGGGGCGTCTTCAAAGATTCACAAAATGATGGAGGCCTTGAATCAATCGTTGCGAAAAATAGGTGCGACTGAATGCACAAATCTTCGCGGAGCGTTCAGGGCTTTGTATTGTACGTCGCCACTCAAGAAAGCCACTACGGAACCGATTAGATATTTGAAAAGCCTATGGTTGAATTGAAGTTTATAATTTTTAATTTTGTTTGAAGGAGTTACGCTACAAAACTTTCGTCCGGGTTATTTCTGGTCACCCTGTACTTAAGGACGATCCTATTTTCGTGTTCCTGGACATAACCGATATATTCAAGGACATAATGATTGACTAATATTCATATGTTGTTCTACAACTATCCGTGATGTTTAAATATTGTAGTGGCCATTGTGATTTTTTAAATGATTTGGTTTAGTCAACAATTCAATTTCCAATCTTTTGAGTATATACTACTTCCATAGCCCTAAGTAATTCCAGTGAGAAAGTTATGTCCGTTAAACCAAAGACGGAACACCATTTGTTCGTATGGCGAGTGAAATAAAATCAGTAATTTTATTTCGTTTCATACAAAAAAATCGTGTGTCGTCTTTAGTTCGAAGCACACAACTGAGCACTTGTTCTCGTTGCACATTATAGTATACTTGCTCATATATTTACATACCATAGGTTTTTCTGCTACTCTACCTCATTAATTTGAAACATGCACAAATACATGCACATAAATTGTAATGATGCAGTTTTAATAGTAACCACAATTCAATATTATACGAGAATAATAATTGAGAAAAGTCTCGTCTATAATGGTCGAGCATTTACTTGTGAAAAAAAACATTTACTTGTGAAAAAACCATATCGATTTTCGTAATTTTCAAATGATGAGGAATCGTGCACAATGTTCGTGTTTCATTTACATTTTTTTTCAGGGTAATCATTAGAGTAATGGTTTCTGAACAGAACTGCATCATTACAAATCTTGTGCCAGTGTAACTTTTCCTACCGAAAAATAAACATGTTTCAAATTTATTTACTTATATTTAACATGTTCCTTCAATCTAAAAAATATCCGATTGATCTCCCTGCCCGCACAGCCACCTTCCTCTCCATCTGGTGCACCACCTTCTGGTCGCTGGCCATCTACGCCGTCTTCTTCGGCGTCACGATCGGCGCCTACGTCGGCCTCACCTCCGTCATCCTCGTCGATCTGCTCGGCCTCGAGAAACTCACAAACGCCTTCGGGCTGCTGCTGCTGTTCCAGGGCAGCGCCTCCGTCATCGGCTCCCCGATTGCCGGTTCGCTGAAAACGCTGATGGACTCGTACGATCCGGGCTTCATTTTCGCCGGCATCACGATCGGCCTGAGCGGGTTCATTCTGTTCGCCATTCCGCCGATGCAGCGGCATTTGCAGCGACGCGTCGGAAACGGAAATGTGGTCGGAGTGCATCATTGAACGAACGGAAGGGGAAGCGTAGCATAATTTATGCTATCACAGAGGAATGCACAAAAATACACGCACTCACACTCACACACACACTTGCAGCAGATTTAAATGTGCAGTATTTATATATACGTACGTCGTCGTGTCCTTGACGTCACAGGAAGAGAAAAGAGTGCAGCATAATTAAATAATATAAATCATACACAAGACACGTACATACACACATACGCACGCACATACGCACGCACGCGAGCGAAACTTTTGTACCGGTAGTCAAGTAATGTTCACCATTCTGAGGATACACATTTCACATTCCACTGTACAACAAACCACACCCCCCGCGCCCACCCCAAACATATTATGATTATGTAATTTAAATGCGATAAGTGAATTGTTAACTAGTCTTTAAGCGGAGAGCGGTCGCGCCGCGGTCGCGGTGCAGTCGAACGAGCAAAAGTCGCGTTATATATATTGTGAAATATATTTTACACATATTTTTTAAATGAGATTGCATTGCAAGTGTGTTGAGCGGGTGGGGATGAGTTTTTTTTAGCAGTAGCTGAAGGAGTTAAGTTGAAGTTGAGGTCCAGGAACAGTTTTTTGTTTGCTTGATATCCAGGAAAAAAGTTTAAAAAATACTTGATGGATTGTTTGTTATAAAAGTGACCTATGAAAAATTCAAGAAGTTCCCGATTAAGGGGGAAAGATTCTTGATCCAACAAAACATAGAAATAAAAAACTAAATTTCATTTAATCCATGTTTCGCTTTGTGAAAAAGATAATAAATATACACTGTGCGCCATATTTGATAGATTAGAATGTCGAATAACTTTGACATTTTTCAGCCAATTTTTTTAATTTAGTCTTTTTAATTTGTTGGGACTAGTTTTTAGATTCACTATCTCACCACCGCTGCTCAATTCGCACACTAGGGAAATAGTCTGCATTTCATTGGTCCTGTAGATCCCTTTTTGAACAGATTTTTTCACAATATCCCTAATTTGTCTACTTATGACGTATTCGCGCATCAGAATATTTTTTACGGATAAACGCATTAATTTTTTTGACAACAGGAAAAATCGTGTTTTTCGAAATGACCCA
>JANTBZ010050983.1:0-10390 GCA_024741255.1 Exechia fusca | reverse complement strand
CGAGCGATCAGCTGATCGGCTCGAATGTGTTACCCTGAAATTCGACCCGTGGCCAATCCGTTTCTTATACATCCATTTCGAAACAACAATCTTTGTTGTTGTTGTTGTTTGTTTCCGGTGTGATGGCTGGATGCGTGTCCATATTGCCAACAATCTTTGCACATTTGCATTTTGCATTCATCTTACTTGACGGCGCTGTTCGCTGAACGTGAACTTGTAGCACAATTCATTTTTGCCAGCATGAGCGCTCCTACCAAATCACAACCCTCCTCCGCCGCACGACCTGCCGCTGCCGGCTGTGGCGACGGCGATCACGAGGTGGCGGAGCATCGTCGTCGTCATCAAGCGTCCCGCCAAACACCACCGCCATATCATCATCAGACGCCCGCAGCAGCAGCCTCCGTCTGTGTCATCGTGCTGGGCGACATCGGCCGCAGTCCGCGCATGCAGTACCACTGCGCCAGCCTGCTGGAGCACGGCTACCACCTGGACGTGGTCGGCTACGTGGACACCGAGCCGGCGCGCTGCCTGCGCACCGATCCGAATGCGCGCATCCATCGGCTGGCGCCGTTCCCCGCCACCAATCTGCCCGGCTTCGTGCGGTACGCCTTCAAAACGGTGTGGGCCGCCCTGACGCTGCTCGCCGCCCTGCTGTACGTGCGCCGGCCGCGCTACGTGCTCGTCCAGAATCCGCCCGCCATCCCGGCGCTGGCCGTGTGCACGCTGTACTGTGCGCTGACGCGCGCCCGCCTCATCGTCGACTGGCACAACTACACGCACACGATTCTGGCGCTGGACGGCGGCGCCGATCGGCTGGTGGTGCGCCTGGCGCGCTGGGCGGAGCGCCGGTTCGGCCGCAAGGCGGCGGACAATCTGTGCGTGACGCGCGCGATGCAACGGGACCTGGACGAGCGGTGGCAGATCGGGGCTCAGGTGTTCTACGATCGGGCGGCGCCGCAGTTCCAGCCGGTCGCGGTGGAACGGAAGCACGAGCTGTTTGGGCGGCTGGCCGTTGAGTTCGGGGAGTTCGCCGGCGGGCGGTTGAGCGACGAGGAGGTTGGCCAGATGGGCGTGGAGGCGGAACGGGTGGCGGAGACGACGAGGTTCACGGTGCGTCTGCGGAGCGGTGAGGTGGTGTGGCGGACGGGGCGGCCGGCGCTGCTGGTGTCGAGTACCAGCTGGACGCCGGATGAGGATTTCCAGTTGCTGTTTGGGGCGTTGGCTGGTAAGAAAGAAAAGCGTTAAGCGCTCTGGTACATATACATATAGATACAATCCAGTAATTCTTTAGAACTGTAACTTTGTCAAGTAGGTAGTTTTTTGCTATATGCCTAGAAATGTGAAGAATAAGATCACGAATCAATTGAAATGAATAATCAAATAATTGATGTATCCCTGAATCAGCCTACGAGACGCGCTCCGAGACCGATGCCTCGCTGCCGCAGCTGCTCTGTGTCATCACCGGCCGCGGTCCGCAGCGCGATTTCTATCTGGCGCAGATCGCCGACGCCGGCTGGCGGCGCGTCCGCGTTCTGGCTCCCTGGCTGGCGGCCGACGACTATCCGCTGATGTTGGCTGCGGCCGACTTGGGCGTGTGTCTGCACCGGAGCTCGAGCGGGCTGGATCTGCCGATGAAGGTGGTCGATATGTTTGGATGCGGCCTGCCGGTGTGCGCGTACGAGTTTCAGTGGTAAGAGCAAATAGGACATCTTGACTGTCAACGCACCGATGTACTGACGGTGTCGTTCATATATACAGCATCAACGAGCTCGTGCAGGAGGGTGAGAACGGATTTCTCTTCACCACCGAAGCGGAACTGGCCGAGCAGCTCTGCAACTGGTTCCGCCAGCATCCGAACAACATTTCGCTGGTCAACGTCAAGGAACGATTCGCGCAAAATCTGCGCCGATTCCAGGCGCTGCGCTGGTCGGAGAATTGGAATGCAGTCGTTTTGCCGCTGTTCAAGCGATAGAGCGATACGTAGAAACGGATCGATGGAGGAATTCCGATGGGCATTTTACAGCATACATATATTTTTGCGCTCGTGATTGATGTTTTGGCGTGGACGAATCCGCGGTATTTTGTAATACATAATTGCCCTTAGAACACAACCAGCTATTCAGCGTGACTGATTTTATCAACATAAGTGTACTCAAACGATGGGCTTAGCAGAAGCCGCGATCTTGGCGTACTGCTCGACGCTGCCCTCTTCGGCGGCAGCAGTCGCTAGAGCCGCCTCGGCTGCCATGGCGGCCCGTTTCGCCGCCTCCTCGACGAGTCGCACTGCCTCGGCCGCTTTGGCGGCGGTCGCTTCGTTTGCCTCGCGCTCCTTGTTCTTCTTGATCTTGCTGCGCAATTTGCTACCCAGACGAGCCGTCGCCATCACCTTGCTGACCTTGGAGCTGCGTGCCCAGCGTCCGTCCCAGCTGTCGACGAGGTCCTGCGGAAAGTGATTCGAAATTGCGGTATTAGGCTAGATTGCATACTCTCTTCTATGTGATCCTACCTTTGCCGCATCTTCCTCGTTGTCTACGTTAGTTTTTTCAGGTTTGTCAACGGCAGCAGCAGCAGCAGCAGTTGTATCTTTGTTCGGATCTTTGTTCGCCCCGGCATCGACATCGAAATCGTCGAGACTATCTTTACCCAGATCGATAATGTCCTCGTCATCATCGTCGACCGCGATCACATCGCTGGTGGTGTAAGTCAACGCGATGCTCGCCTCGGCCGGTTCGGTTTTTATGCCACTGACCGGTGCCTCGGCATCCGAATGGTCGGACGACGTGGAACCAGAGGAAGATGAGCCGGTCGAGGAGCATGACGAGCGTCGCGAAGCCGTGGCCGACTTTGTTCCATCGCCCGTTTTCGCGGCGCGATCCAGTGACTCGTCTTTGTCGCCGTCGGATATGGTCAGACTGACATCGACGGAAGCGGCTGGATCAACAGCCTTCACTTCGCTATCTTCGTCGTCGTCGGACAGTTCACCCTCCTCCGGATCGGACTGCAGCGCTGCCGGCTCCGGCAACGGTTTCGGTTCCGGTTGGGGTGGCTGTTCCTCGACAACTGCAACTGGTGGATATTCTGGCACCACCCTTTCAATTGGAATCGGTTCTGCGATTACTGCATCCGCAACAGTAGCTGCACTCTTCGACACCGGCTGCAAAATCGTCACCGACAGACCGACCGGCTTTTTGGCACCCGCCCTCGCGACAGCCGCCGTCTCCTTAACGCGGCGCAGAAAAATCTCGTCCTCCGTCTCGGCGCGGGGCGGCATCGAACCGGCCGCAGGCATGTTGATGTAGTTGCCGGCGCGCTGCTTGCGCTGCTCCTGCTCACCCTCCGACTCGCTGGAGATGCAGAATGTCGGCGGACTGGCGCAAATGGGGACGACGTCGGGCGTGGGTGACCGGGACCGATCGGCTGCATCGGCATGTGCTGACGCCGTTCCGGGAGCGGTTACCTCTGCCAGTGGCTCCGATGTCGGCTCGATGGCCGCTGCCACCAGTTGCTCAACGGTCGAAGCTGTTTCCGATACCGGTGTGACCGTTGCAGCTTCATCACTCGCCGGGGTCGGCGTTCCGTCGGCACTCGATTGATCCGATGAGGCGACAGTAGCGGGAGCCGTATCTGGTTCCGGTGCTGTGGTCGGTGTGTCGGCAGCTGGCCTATCGCTCGAGTTCACTTCCGCCTCGTTTGGCTCGTAGTTCTCGTCCTGACGTTGTCGGAAGTTACGTTTCAGACGCACCTTCGGCGGTTGCGGAGCCGGCACAGGCGGAGCGACGACTTTTTGAGGCTCAGGGACGGCTGCAGTAACCAAACTTACTAATGGCATCGTGGTCGTTGACGTCGTTGCGACAGATGATCGTCCATTGGTCACCGCCGCTGATTCGACCTGTTTCGCAGCAGGCGTCGGTGTTTTATCTTCGGCATCCGAGTCGAGTTCGATTTTCGTCACCGGTTCGTGGGCGAGCTGCGAGCGAATGGCAGCCGCTCGGTACTGCAGTTCGAGCAGCTCGAGCATGGTCATCGGTTTGGCAGCACCGGGTGCGGCGTTTCTGCCGGAGCGGCCATCTTAATTCGAGAGAGAGTTGGAGATGTGTCAGGAACCTCGACTTCTTGTTGGATTTTCATTTGTATCGACTCACCTCTGGCATGCTTCGTCCGACGCTGTTGGTGCTGCTGCTGACGCCCTCTCGCCGGCAGCGACTCCTCTTCCTCCGACGAGATCTCCTCCAGCGAAATGTGCTCCTCGACCTTCTCCACATCCGAATCCGAGTCCTCAGTGTCGGTCGGACACTTGGTCTCGTCGATGATCGACAGCAGCCGCTTGTTCGAAATACCCAGCAGCTCGTCCAGACAGTATTCCTGCAGGGCGGCCGCCGTTTGGACACCCAAATGCTCCGGCGCCATCGATTTGATGGTTTTCGCATCCAGCACGGCGAAAATCTGCTTCACCAGCTCGACGCGGTCCTCGATCAGATAGGCGAGCGAGTCTTTGCTGGTGTCAGTAGCCTCCTGCTTTATGGCGACCGGCGGTTGGGCGCCGGATTTGGCGGATTTGCGCGCCCGTGATGAGGACATTTCGTTTGTTACGCGTTTACAATTTACAATTTGTTGGCAGCAATTATAATATATATATAAAGCGTCCAGCGTCGAGCGTCGTAAACACAATGCAGACAACAACAACAAAATCGAAAACGAGAACACGATTGACATTGAAAGAAGCGGATTCTTCTTCTTTGCTCGAGATGAGTTAATTCCCAAGTACATGTGGTCATATTTAGTCAATTGTGAACTAGCTGGCGGATTGAGGGAGTAAATCAAAAACACCCACAATACGCCCAGTTTTCAAAAGTTTGTCAATATATGTTCATAATAATCCTCTCAACTCCGCGCGATTTGCCACCAAACTTCAAAGTCGTCGCATATTTTCGACTAAATTCCGCACACCGCATCATCATCAGCCACCACACACGAATCCCCATCAACCAGCAACATGAGCAGTCCCACACACCCACCGCGGCCGCTGCCCCTGTTCCGCCGAACCGCTCCGCCCGAGCACGTCTCCGCCGCCGACCCGCACTGCTGCCACGACCTGCCGGCGCTCCGGCAGTGCTGTCCGCCCATCGAGAAACGCGTCCACCAGCGCGACCCGATGCCCGACTGGGCGCCAACTCCCACCGAAACCAATCTCACGGCCGCCGCCGCCCAGCGCTCCTGGCGCGCCGCCTACAATCCGGCCACCGTCTGCGTCACGCTCAACCATCGCACATGCAACGACCGTCTGCTCAACGCTCTGCTAGCCAGCGGTTGCCGCTCGCTGCACCTGCCGCTGTGCGACGGCACCCCGGAGCAGATCGACCAGCTGACGCTGGCCACCTTCAGCGCCATCGGCGCCCAGTATCTGAAGCACCCGTTCGCGCTGCCCGTCTCCGTGTGCATGGAGATGCGCGGCCAGGTGCAGCGCATCGGCCGCCTGCGCAACGATGAGCTCTCCGTCCAGCTAACCGCCCATCAGCTCGTCTTCCTCACCGCCAATCCGGACTACGAGCGCGTCTCCACCGGCCAGGTGATCTACGTCTCGAACTTCGAGCGCTATCTGCGCCGCCTGCAGGTCGGCCAGGTGATCAGCGTCGATCCGCCCGCCAATCGCATCCAGTTGCGTGTCGTCAAGAACAGCACCGACATCCACACGCTCGAGGTGTGCGTGCTGCGCGCCGACCAGGCGCTGGAGCCGTACGCGGAGGTCCAGCTGCCCGACGACATTGTGCGCGTGTGCGACGACGAGCAGCTGCTGCCCGAAGAGTGCGCCGATCTGCTGTACGCTGTCGAGAATGGCGCCGACTATCTGGTGGTGCCGCACGTGCGCAGCGTGCGCTACGTGGAGCTGCTGCGCTGCAAGCTGTGCGAGATTTGCCGCGAGCGCCAGCAGCAGGCCGGCGGCGGCCGGCATCGGATACGCGGGCCGCGGCTGCTGTGCAAACTGGTGGGCGGCCAGGATGCGGAGCAGATCGGGCGACTGATCGACGTGAGCGACGGCCTGTGGTTCGATCGGAAGCGCGCGGCTGGACTGTGCGACGTGCGCGAGCAGGTGTGCCAGGCGCGCGCCGCCCTGAAGCCGGTGGTGCTGGCGCAGCGGGGAGCACTGCGGGAGATTAGCGCGCAGCGGCCGGCGTTCGAGCTGTACGACACGGACTGCGTGCTGCTGCGGCACTTCGATGCGGAGGCCGGGCGCACGATATGCGGCAAGTTGCTGGCGCAGCACGCGCTGCGCGCGCAGGCCCGCGACGAGGAGTTCACGCGGGCGGCAGTGCGGGCGGAGTGCGGCCGCGACGCGGTGGAGACGGTGGTGGATGGGGCGGTGATGGCGACGGTGCGGCTGGACGCGAGGCTGCTGATTTGCTATTCGATCGATGGGCGACTGCCGATACGGCTGTCGCACGAGCGGCCGCGGTGCTCGATTGTGGCGGTGGTGAATCGGCGACGGTTGGCCCGCAGTCTGACCATCTATAAGAACGTGTTGCCGATGGTGTACGTGCCGAAGGCTGGTGCGGAAAAGCCCGACGACCCGTTGGACGCGCATCGCGAGGTGCAGAAGCGCCTGCAGTTCGGGTTGGATCGGGCCAAGGATATGCGTGCGATTGTGGTGGGCGATTTGGTGGTGTACTGCTATGATAATGGGTTCGGAAAGGGTCGGCAGAAGGCCGGCGATGTGGCGACATCGTATCGGACGAGTTATGTGACGGAGGAGTTGGTGAGCTGCTCGTGAGTGGTGGCGGCAGAGGCGGCTGCAACGGAAAGTGTGGCCAGCGCAACACCAAAATTGCTAACGTAAAACGGACTTTTGTAACGGTAACGGTCTGTCGGAGTAGCTAGATTGTAAATGGTTCGCAGGAACGCGACGAGTGAATAAATCTAGTACGGAGACCGAGAGGAAATCGGATGCGAGAAGATTTCGCGAATCAAATTTCTTTGTACATGGGCAACACTGGGTGCAGCTGTTATTGTTTTATTGAGAACGAATAATATATAATATACGCAGACACAGACAATTTTGCGTCTCAGTAAAATATTATATACTGGAAAGTAAGTAAAAGTAAAGTAAGCAAATTAGTAACTTAATGTGTATGCCGAGTGTATCGATTTGTTGAATAGAAGGCCCCAAGCGGTGGATATCAACCAACGTTGAGGTTATGTGCCATGTGCATAAACTAGTAATAATGTTTCAAAACTACCGCCACAGCCACAGCCGCCGACATGTCGCTACTCACCACGTCCGCTGCACAGCTGTTTCGCACCTGCATTCGCCCTTGTGCTGCTGCCTCCGCCACCACAACCAGCCATCAACTGCACACCACCGCCCCTTGTTCGGAGATCCGCAAAATGGCCCGCCTCCGTGTCGTTGACAACTCGGATATCGGCAAGCGCGCCATGGCAGAGGGCAAGCCGCCCAAATGCATTCACGTCTACAACAAGCAGAGCGTCGGCAAACTGGGCGACCAGGTGCTGGTCGCCATCAAGGGCGAGAAGAAGAAGGCCATACTTGTTGGCCTGAAGCAGAAGCAACGCCCCAAGGTGCCCAAATACGATAGCAACAACATTGCGCTAATCGACGACAGCGGAACGCCGCTCGGCACCCGCATCCATGTGCCGATTCCGACCATCCTGCGAACGGTGCTGAAGGAGAAAACGCATGGCAAGGGCACGGACTACACCAAGCTGCTGGCCATTTCCAGTCGATTCTTATGAACGAGAAGTGCGAATGTAGGAATTTGTAATTGAAACTAAATAGAGAGACACTGTACAGTAACACTTGTGTTTGATTGTTCGATTACAACACTGTTAATATTTTTATTTTTGCGAATGGGCGCATATCAATCACACGGTACTCTCGCTTTCGCTGATCGCATCACGCACCCACTCGACACCATCTCGATCGTTCGCAGTTGCTAAGCAGCGCAAAGTTGTGCCACCACCACGCAATTTACTCCTTCTTCGGGGTGCTGGTCGCCAGCACCGTCAGATCCTCGATGCACTTGTTCAGCGTCTTCTCCTCCTGGTCGGCGGTGATGCTCTTCAGCACGTTGTCAATCACCCACGACACCTGGTGCTTCTGGTTCATTTCGCGCTCCACGTGCTGAACCTTCACCTGGTAGTCGAGGCGCTTCTTCACCTCGCCGTACACGGCGGCCAGGCGCTCGCGGTACGCCGCCTCCAGCTGCAGCGCCACGTTCTCCTTCTTCGCGTCCATCAGCAGCTTCTGGCCGTCGGCCCGCCACTGCTCCTGCTCCTCGTCCTTGATCTGTTGCGACAGGTTGGTCAGGTCGTCCTCGCGACCCTGACGCCACTCGCCCTCGATGCGGTCGATCTCCTTGTCGCAGTACTCGGCCAGACCGGGTCCCAGCTTCTTGACGGCAACCGCGCACATGATGGCCAGCGACAAGCCGGAGTAGTACTCGTGCTCCATCACGTACACCTCCTTGGAGAACAGGTAGGTGAGCAGACCGACGCCGAAGGTGTACGGTCCGGTGACGCCGGTCTTGGCGTAGAAGAACGTGAACCTATGAGGGAGTGTGAAACGCGGTATCAGTTTGCGTATCGAACAGTTTACATCAGCTGCTGCACCCACCATTCCTCGGGAATGAAGCCCAGGCGCACCGCACCGGGGTGCTCCTGGCGCACCGGACGCGGCCACTCGGCGCTGCCGGTGGCGGCCGCCGACGATGAGGCGCGCACGGCCATCGAGGCGACCGGACGCTGAACTGCGAAGTGGGCGAAAAACAACGGGCATACATTCGAGCGGTTAATAATACAAACAACACAGCGACACGCGCATCACCTCGCATGAATGATGTGCATTTCGAATTATGATTCCAACGAGACGCATCGCGCGTTTCCAGGCCTCCCGCACGGTGGTGGAGGCCATTTGTTTGGTTGTGTGTTTGTGTGTGCGCCGTACGTATCATGTCGCATTTTTGCACTTTTGTCACTCGCGCGGATGATTACATAAACGCTTCGCAAACACACACGCGCACACAAACACACACGCGCGCGCACAGCAACAAAACACCGCCGTCGTGAGGTCAGGTTTTCGATGGGTTCTCTGTAGTTTGGAGCCCATTTCGATTCAATCCGCGGCCAGAGGAAGAATCTCTCCATGGGGCTGTACTTACGGGCGAGGAGGGCAGCGCGGGACAGCATTTTCGCGAAATGGGGCTTTTTACGAATTTTCCAACACACAGAAATAACCTCTGTCGGCGGGCGGGCGCGATTTGACAGATCGCAGGGAGAGAGAGGCGAGGGGTGGTATCAGTGTCAGGCGAGAGATGAGATGACGGGCAAGTTCGCCGGGCGGCGGTAATGAGGGTAGTTTCCGCCAGAGGGCCAACGGTCAATCGCTTGAAATCCGTGGACATTTTCGGAATTGAAAAAAAACTTCGTTGCGCTTGAAAGGTTGATTGTGGTAAAATTAGAGTGTGCAGTACATCAGGAATACGATAACTTACATCATATTTTTTATCAAGTAGCATAACTGGATTACATATATTTCAGATCACTGTAATGCTCTATGATAAACTACATTATTAGTTGCGTAAATACATAAAAGCAGACTGCACTTTTTTCTAAGAAGGCTCTAGATCGTTGTATAGTCGAAGTCAAAATAATTCAAACCATTTTTATTGTAGTTTGGACTTCTAGGAACAATATGCAATCGATTAAATCTTCAATAACCGACCACAAAATATCATGATTGGGTGTAGGAAAACTACATTCTGTAGCGGACATTGTCGAATATCGTCTGCCTGGAGCCTACCATATTTGGGAAAAAAATAATTCACATCGAAAGTGTAAATTGAGTTGTTCCACGTCGGGATTTAAAAGAATTCCAATCGAAAGAAAATCAGGGACCCTAAAATTCAATAAAATATGTAACTGTAAAGTACGCCTTTTTAGAGCCCCAGGTGAAAATGTTCAATGTTCAATGGAAAACGTTTTCAGCTAACCGGCTAACTCACTATACTTGAATGCATGTAATATAAATCAAATTAGATCGATGAGTCTCGCCCTTGCGCCCCTTGCGCCAACTTAGACTTTTATGAAATCATCGAATTTGACTCCTTGAATGGTTTTCCTCGATGGGCCGAGTATTATTGGGGCAGGAATATGAAAAATGGCAGAGTAATGCCCAAGATTTATATTCAGCGATTACATAAAAATTAAAATTGAATATATTGAACCGTTGTCCTGTGCTGTGCCTTCAATTTTCATAAATATGGTGCACGCTCATAGGTATTAACCTAGTAATTGTCCTGCGCCTGCGGCCGATTTCTAAAGCACGCAAGCGTGCACGTGCGCGTGAGCGTGCCCGCCTCAGACTGGAAGGCACGCGTAT
>JANTBZ010050972.1:0-10391 GCA_024741255.1 Exechia fusca | reverse complement strand
CGGAGCTTCAGTTTCCGTGAGAGCTCGGTGGATTTCCAAATGCCAGAGAGGCAAGCGAATGCTCCTCTGGCTTTGGCAATCCGAGCCACCACATCAGCTGAAGCTCCGCCATCTATTGTTATCTGCCCAGATAGCAGAAGCAGTCCACCTCATCGAGGAGATAGCCTAGACTATAGGCATCTGAAAACAACGCGTGGTTCATATCCTGCATGACGTTTTGAGCATGAGAAAGCTGTCGGTGAAGAAGCTGTCGCAAAATCGACAAAATAGCCACAATCAATAAATTGTGATATGAACTGAAGTCTCATCTACGGTTTTATTTGTATTTGGCATTTGGCCCTTAGTGTCTATTATTCATTTCCATACTCAAAATGGTGTTTCTAGGGAAAACATAAAACATAATAAGTAAATCGCGAAGAAAGATAATATTGCAAGTGTTAGCGATAAATACTTTCCGAATTTGATCCTGATATTTTGAATTTGTTTATATTGTCCTTGAACATACGTCTGCCCTGAGGCTCCCAATTTACACTCCTATTGCTCCTCATAGTAGCGGAGATATGTATAATATTGTACTAATTTGAAAAAAAGGCTCCCAATAGCCGACTCATTGCCATTTGCGTTTCTTCGAGTTTTACCATCTGAGGGATACCCGCTAATCTATGCACTTGGTCGTTTGTGATCCTGTCATACTAAGTATGGGACTCGATACATTTTTTAAATCTTCTATTCGAGGATAGGAACGTATTTATTTATCTTTTCCAATACCTAATATTCAATTTTGATTTCCCTTCCCTTTTTCCGCGCCCACAGAGTACACCGTAATGGTAAACGGTCTACAAGCAGCCTTCGATCGATCCACGAAGAAATATTTCGATTCCAATCTGTCTGATAACGAAACCAATGCCGAGTATCCGGATTTGAAAACAAACGTTTTCCGCGAGAAACAAGTTAACACCAAAAACGTCGTCACGCCCAAGCCTGTCTTGCTTCAGGAACTAGCCGCAACCAAACAATACAACAAGGAATCAACGGTAGTAGATGAATTCGCCGATGGTGTGATGGAGAGCAATGTCCACTCATCCAAAGATGCTGCCACTGCAAGCAACAACGATGGTTTCAATGATTGTGATGCCGACTCGCTCGTTCGTTCCGCCACCGGCGGTAAATCCGGCAAACGGCGCCACAAAGAAAAGGACAAAGATAAACGCCGGAAAAAACGCGCCAAGGCATGTACAAGTAAGGCTGTCATCAATAGCGAGGATGATCTGAGCGATGGAGGTGGTGCGAACACTTCATTACCGACAACGACGCCAAACCACCAATCGGCAAAAGCCGAAGCAGCAGCCGAATGCAGTCGCATCACATACGTGGACGGCGACGACGACGACGAGGACGCCTGGCACTACGACAAACCGCCGAAACACCTGAAGAAAAAACAGAAATGCCGACAGAAAAAGTCGACGGGCAGCAAGAATGGTTCATCGGCATCAGGCGGAACCGCAGACGTAAAGAAACAGAAAAGCTCGGACGCCAACAGTAGCAAAAAGCATAAAAAAGATTCGACGAAAGCTCATCCAAAACGTGATGCCGATTCAGTTGAACCGTGTACAGCAGACGACAAGGACCATCACAAAAAGCAGCGAAAAGCCAGTCGGGACGACGAAACACACGACTCATCGTTGAACCCGATTGCCGCCAAGCGGAAGGATGCTGATCGAGGCAAACGCAAACCGGACAAACTGCTGCAGCGTAGCCCGTCGAAAAAATCGAAACTGTCGTCAGGTGCACTCCGACCCGTCGCACGGTCACCATCGCCCGCGACATCCGTGTCCTCGCGATCCCTGTCGCCGACCGTCTTCACAGTGGATCTGCACAAGAAGTACTCGGAATGTGCCGCATCAAATCAGCCCACACCGGAGGCCAGCAAACTGCTGAACCAAACCGAATCGTTGCCGCCTCGATCGAACGATCTAATTTCACCCATTCCCTCATTAGTTTCGCCACGAACGCCTTCCAGTAGTCCAGTAGTCAGCAATGAGATCAAGAACAAGTACGATCTGATCAAGGAGCGCCGCAGTCGGAATCGCGAACCCGACCGGCAAACATCGAACAAACAACGCGAGGCGGCCGAAACGACGCCAACGACGAAAAAAGTTCGCAACTCGTCGTCGACCAAGCGGACGATGGTGAGTCCGCTGGTGAGTCCGCTGGTGAGTCCACTGGCCGAGAGCGTCGTTGTCGTCGTCGCGCCAGTCGATCGGCGAGCGAAGCAGTCAACGGTGACCAGTGATGATCGGGACCATGTACCTAGTCTGGGCAAAACCAAACAGCAGTCCAGGCTAATGAGCGAAATATTCGGTGATTCGCCTCTGAAGGAGACGATTCACGAACGATTGAATGGCGGCCTGTTCTCTCCCAAAAACCGGTCTGCGACCGACGCAAAAGCGCCGACGGCCGCCATAGTGGACGAGTACAGCTTCGTCGATGACAGTGTGCCGGAAATGCCTGCGCGATTGCCGGACAAACCGGCAAAAACGGTGCGGAAACCCGCCGGCAAAAATCAACCGAAAACCATTGCAAAAGTAAGTGTGTGGCGCATTGCTTAGAGTTGGGACGTAATTGAAAAACAAAAAACGAAGTATAATTCATTTGATTATTTTGGTAGTTTCAATAAAATTGATTACACAATTGGTTCAGCTTATGGACAACGGACAGTCCTGCACTTTCAGCGTCTAAATTACCAGTGAAAATAATGACCGCTGATTCCGATCACTTACCCATATACCGTCACACCAACATGCACTCTCATCTACTCGAGCGTATCCCCCAGAGAACGCGTACTACATGGGCTGATTAGTCTTGAGACTAACTATGAAGGAACAAAATGTTCTTTCAATGTCGCAACTTTTCTAATGTCGAAAGTTTCAATTAACAATTTTGCGCACAACGAATTATCCCGCAGCTCGGGTTTGGGTGGTGATAAAATCAGTCAGCATCCACCCTGTATACGCCACTGATTACAATATATCATAATTCAATGCAATATAAATTATTTATTCAATTACAATTGGAAAATAACAATCAATTAATTTGTTTCTCCATGATTAAGCCATCTCTGCCGCCACCGCCACCGCCACCAGTAACCAAAACCACAAACCTGGAGGCACTCGAGCTGGAAACCGAACAAACGCTGAAGGACATCAACCGCTGGCTGGAGCACACACCGCGATTCACCGACTTCAACTCGCGCAGCAATTCGCCGTCGCGCTTCGCTCTGCTCGACGATTTCGATGCGGTCATCGCCGCCGATTCCGCCGCCAGTCAACAACCAGCGGTCGCTGTCGCTGCAGCGGTTAGCGAATTATCCAAATCAATTGCCGCTGCCGTCGAGTGTTCGAGTGCGTTGCAGTGTCCGGCGACTAAGGCTTCCGGTGCAGAAACGCCCGACGATCTTGGGATCGACAGAGTCCACGTCTTGCCAGACGGGTTTGCGAGCGATACGGTCAACGGCACGTCGAAACCACTTAATTTCACAGGCGACCCATCATCTAGATCGGCGTCGCCACTCACATCGAGCACCTCCAGCCTCCTCCTCCAGCCTCCAGCAGTGAAGATCCTGGCTCCGGCCAGTTCTCGATCGACCTCGGTCGCCTCAACACCGGTTCCGGTTCCAACGCAACCGAAAACAACACAATTGATCGGCATGATGCCGGCACCAGGCGCCCAGAAACGCAAGGCGAAGGAGGAACGTAAGAGTCAGCTGAAAGATAAGCAGGCCTCTGGCAAACGGCCACCAAAGGAAGGCGGCCACACGACGACCAGCACCTGCCCGCCCACATCCGCCAAAGGAAAAGCGGTGCCAGCCAAGTGTCCGGTGGCAGCGGTAATAACTTCCGTCGGTGGTCCATCGGTTGCCGCCACCAGTTTGTCGTCGTTGTCGTCGTCGTCGTCGTCACCATCGTCGGGTTCCACGAGTGGAGCAGTCGAATTAAATGTTGCAATCGGTGCGGACGAGGTAATGGAATTGGACAAATCGCTTTCCATCCTACCCGCACCTGGTAGTGCTGTTGGCAAGCTCATTGATGCAGGATCCACAGCATCGCCAAGAGCTAAAGAGGTGAAAAATTCATTGGTGCAACCGGAGAATCAGAATGGGCCAAAACTGAATCTGGGAAGTGTTCTCAACACCGATGATTTTGGCTTGGGTATTCAGCACAGCTTCAGCGACCAAACGGGAAAAGGTATGAACTATTACTAGAACCAGACTCGATCAGTATTCAAAATACTTTACAACTTGATAGTGGCAAAAACGGTAGTATATCCGCCAAACGTCATGTGTCCATTCTGTACCCTAATTCAATTCTCAATTACTCATATCTTAATCGATACTCGATACTCCCATTCCCATACATAAACTAAATTTCCAACTGCTCATAACTTCCGCCACTTCTTTTGGATTATTATGGATAATTATGTGTCTGCCGACGAGATTGATAACTAAAACTTGAAATATAGGGGCAGGTAAAATAGTTGCAAGATTAGGGCCTATGAATGAATAAATACTTCGTAGTATTATGAATTTTGATCCGATCTAAGATCTGAGAGGAACTTTATATATTCGGTACTGAATATTATTTTTCCCCTTCCACAGATAACCTGTTCAATGTTGAAGCCGACGGAATCTCAACGGATCGGATGGACTTGGAAGATACCGTCGGATCGGACAACACTGGCTTGGACACGGAAAATACACCACTATTCACATCCAAAGAGCCACAATCGGCACCGAAACATGCTGCCGCTACCGCTGACACCGCTGCCAAACCCACGAATCTCAATGCATGGTTCAAGGCATTCGGCGCACCAAAGTCGAAGCCGCCGAAGAAGAGCGACGAAGATGATGCCAATCCACACTCCACGCCCTTCGGCAGTAGGAAATCATCGAATCCGGCGGATGACCCGAAAACCAACCAGACGCCCGAAGTATCCGGTCCGCAATCCAGCCAGCCGCCAACCGACACCGCAAACGACGTCCAGTTGACAGCCGGGGCGCGGAACGCCCGCAAAGCCAGCACGGGCAGCACGCTGTCCGATCGCTCCTCGTACAGCCACGATCCGGATAGTCCGCGCGGCGAGCGCAGCAGCAGCGGACTGGACGATCGCTTGGCGGCGACGGCGAGCAGTAGCAATCTGCTGTGCAACATCTATCCACCTGCCTTCGCATCGCCCAGCCAGAGCGTCTCGCCAATGAATTCGCCCAGCGACGAATTCGGACACAGGCACCACCCGGCCTCGACGTCCGCGTACGGCGGATTGCCGTTGGCGTCGGCGCAGCCGCCGACGTTCATGAACGGTGGCGGTGCCATTAAAGTGGGCTTTTACCAAGACACCACCACCGCCAAGAGCAGTCCGGATAAGAGTGCTGGCAGCAGTCCACGGGAGCAGCCGCCGCCGGTGACGCCGACGTCTCTGTTGCCCACGTACACGCAGAACTTGTACACATCGGCATCGGTATCGACGGTGAGCGGCAGCGGCTCTTCCATCGCAATGGGCAGCAGCACGTCGGAGCCCGGCGATCCCGGCTGCGCCGCCCAGCAGCTGGGATCTGGGATGCCGTACACCTCAGCAGCCGGAGCGGCCGCCACGGCGCCGCAGTCTGCCAGCGGGCAGGCGGGCAGCGTGTCCGATGCCGTGCTGATGGAACACGTCGGCAGCTACGTGCCCCACCAAATGGCCGCGCCGTCGGCTGGCGTCTCGTCGTATGTGGATCCAACGACCACCCATCACCCGTTGCACCAGATTCTGCCCGATCAGCAAACCCAGCAGCAGCATCAGCAGGAGCTGCAAGCCCATCTGGGCTTCAACAACTCCATCAAATCCTCCTCCTACTACGACCAATACAAGCAGCCCCGCTCGCAGGACTCCGATTACAATTCGTCGATGAGTCCGAATCCGAATTCGCCGTACCAGCAGCAGCTGCAATCGCCCTACCAGTCCGGTGCACTGTCGCCCTTCCAGCAGCTGTCGGGCGGCGCTCTGTCGCCCTACCACCAGCAGCAGCAGCAGCAGCCGGGCGCCCTGTCGCCCTTTCACCAGCAGCAGCAGCAGCAATCAGCCAGTCAGTCGTCGTCTCCGTCAACCCATGGCATTGGATCGCAGCAGCACCATCCATCGGGCGGCCAACATTCGCCATATGGTCAACCGACGACGGCTGTCGACGTCCCAACGTCTGCAGATGTCACTACCGCCATTATTACCACAGATCGCAACGAGGTCCAAGTCCCAGGCGGTCCATCGTCGGCGTCGGCTTCATCGTGTTTCACCGATCCGTCGTCGTCGAGTTCGAGCACATATGTCTCGTCATCGCATCATCCAGAGCACAGCACTGCTTCTGGCGCTGCTCGACTCGAGTCCGAATCGGCCGCGTTGTCATCGGAGCCAATGTCAACACAATCAACAGCCCTGCAGCAGCAACAACAAGCGCCGCCGCCGCCGCCGCACCAACAACAAATGTCATCATCGCTTGGGCATCCACATCATTCACCGTTCAACTCTAACCCCACATCGCCATACTCACCACTCGCCCCAGTCTCACCATACCAGCACCAGCACCAGCACCAGCAACAACTGCAGCAGCACCAACAACAACAGCAACTCCAACTCCAGTCTGCGAACAGCCCCGCGATGCCGCCCACCCCTTCGCTACCCGCCACAGCCAGCCACCATTTGGACCAGAACCCATACGAGCCGGCGGCGGCGGCGGCCACCGGCAACGCTGCCAGCCAAGCACAAGCCGCCGGTCAGCCGGAGGCGGCGGCTTCGGCGACGGCATCGCACAGCAGCAGCTGTGCTGCGCAATTGCCCAACGCCAATCCGAGCAGCAGCAGCAGCAGCGGCGCCGAGGGCACCGAATCCTCGTGGGCGACCCTCCCCGCCCATCGGGATGACGCTGCTGTTGCAACGCCGACGGAGAGCAGCGGAGAGCAGCCGACCGCGAACGCTTATACCGCCGAAGTGCAGCCGTGGCATGTTGGCGGCATGTCGGCGGCCAACGATCAACGGCCCTCGGCTGCGGACGCCAGTCAGACGGGATCAAACAATAGCATGGGTAGCAGTGATCACAACAACAGTTTCGGGTTCAACCTGAACCAGAAGCGCAACAGTGGCAGCAGTAGTGGCAGTTATGGCAACACTACGGACGGCATGCAATCGAAGCTGCAGTCGCAAACCAATGAGACTGCCGCCAACACCGCATATCCGCAGTCGGATCTGATGACCAACGATTCGAAAGCCATTCGGCAGCAACAGCAGCAGCTGTACTCCAATTCCGCTGGGCTGGGCCTGGTCGACCAGCATCACCATCATCGAACGAATCAAACGCCGGAAGCAGTCTCGGCGACAGCGGCGACGGTCCCGGATAAACTGGATAAACAACATCAGCAGCAGCATCTACAGCTACAGTCCCAATATCCAGCGACCGAGCGGGAGCAGCAGCACAGCTATATGCACGCCTACTCTAATCCGTACATGATGGACCAGCGTGCGCGTCCGGACGACGAGTTCACCAAGGAACAACGCGGACTGCAATCGCAATCAGCGGCGCCGAGCAGTTCGATGAATGAAGCGCCAGTGAGAGGGACGTCGGCCGGTGAGGCACCACCGACAGCAGTCACCGAAAGCCAGCAAGTGGTCGAGCCATCGTCCACCACCACCACACATGATCCCCCAACGACGGCGGCTACGACAACGGCTGGCAACAATGACAGAGCGAACGTCGGATCGTCCTCTAATTCAGCCGAACAATACCAACAACAGCCACAAAACGTTCCGGCCAATTCAGCCGAACAGTACAAACAACATCCACATCAGATGTTGCGGCCAGAACAGCATCAGCAGCCTCATCTGACCGCCGCCGCCAATCAGACCTTCGATCAGACACAGCTCAATGCTCATTTTGCCGCCAATGGCAATGCCACCACCGCTGTCGTGGCCAAAACTGTGGTACCTCCGGAACAGAAATCGCCCAACGTACTGAACTCACTGAGTTTGTCGATGCTCGGTCTGACGGCCGAGGAACTGGCCTCGTGCAAGAAGGCATTGCTGGCCGAAGGCCAAATGCTCTCCAAGGCGAAATTCGAGGAGCAAGCAACCAGCCAACCAGCGGAATTGGGCCGAAACGCCAAATATGTTGGGCCGCCTGGCAGCAGCCTCGCCGGTCTCTCAAATATGCAGTCGATGCTGTATCAACAAACTGCTGCGATGAATTGTGCACCAGCTCCGCAGGAGCAGAGCAGAGTCTCGCATTCCGATCCAATGAGTGCACTTCCGTTCTTGAATGTCGGGGTCAAAGATCAGCAGCAGCAGCAGCAGCAGCACACCGGCGCCACCAACGACCAGCAACCGCTGTCGTCGGAGCATCTGCTCAAGTTGAGCGCATCGGCGAATTCCTTTTCCAACTTCATGTCCGCACAACAACCGGCGACCAACAGTCACAGCACGACGACGATGCCGGCGAATATGGAGGGCAAATCTAACACCGCGGCTACTGGCTATCCGGCAGCAGCACACTTGGTTGGTGAGGGTGGTGGTGCGTACGGTGCAGCTGCGATGAATAACTTTGGCGCTGTGCATTCGTCGAATCGACAGTCGTCTGTGGCATCGGCATCAGAGCAGAACAGTGCACACCAACAGCAGCCATCGGCGTTCGATTTGAACTCATCATCCGTCGAACGGTAAGAGTTGCACTTGTTCACTGTTTATGTCATTAGGAAATAAGTTCACGATCAGTTCCAAACAATTGTATTGGTGCACATTTCTGAGGATCAAAGCTGTTCGAACCGATGGATATAGATATTCGTCTCGAGCATTACTTGGCCAATTAGTAGATCGCTGACCCAAATAATATATAGTCTGTCCTTCGAGACAAACCATGCACACACATTATAATCGATTGATTTTATGGCAGTCTAAAAAGTGCTCTGCAAGGCCGAGGCGCGTCGACCCAATTATTCTTCATGCTTGCTCTTAGTTGTCCACATTTTTTGCATCTTTTTCATATTGACTCTACAACGAGCTATAGCAGATGCGTTTGCAGATGCGTTTGAGGTGCGCACACTCACAGTCACGCGCTTCGCACATACTCGCGCTCGCAAGCAAGCATCGCATAGATGCGGAATGCGGATAAGACATTTCTCAATCGATTTATTTGTATAAAATAGAATTGTGGTTTCTCAACAAAACTGAATCATTAAAATGATTGTGCAATTTTCCGTTCTCCTGTTGACTGACAAATAGAGCATGTTTCAAATAGTAGTTTTTTCGTTGAAACATTTTGTTTGCTCCATGTTCAACCCGCCGTGAATCACTCGAGAACAGCACTCACGCTGTGCTGGAATTACGGTTTGTGCTTTGTGCTACCGATTTCGTCGCCGGCACATACGTACTCGTGTATTGTTGTTGTGCATGCGTCTTATATACACATGCACAGTCGAACTTGTTCATTCGCTCTACTCCGAGACGTCAGACAATGTATAAACGAGTGAACAAGAGAGAAATGGTATGTTTGCGTGAACCGCACACATTTGATCGATGATGTGTGCAAAAACTAGTCGAAACAAATTATGCTTGACCAAATAACATGAAACAAATCAATTTATAATAATTCCCGTACCAACCTTCTACAAGGAAGGATATAGGATATCAATTAAATTGTGTAATCTTATCAATGAACCGCATATTGTTCAATTCAGATTCGACATCCACGGACGCCAGTTGGCGCAAGCAAGCAGCACCACCACCGCCACCACTCCAGCTGGTGGCCAACAACAACAGCAGCAGTCATCGATCGCCGATCCGTACAAGTCGTTCGATGCCCAGCAGCATCAGCAGCATACCAACAGCTCGCTGCGATCGCTGATGGACATGGGCATTGGTGGCGTTGGCATCAGCGGTAACATTGGTGCAATGCATGGCACGCACCCCTCGAGCAATCATAGCTCCGGCTTGAATGCCACCGTTGCCGAATATTACTCGTCGGCCAAAGACCGCCAGCCGGTGCCGCCGGCAGCGCACATGTTCAACAGCAGCAGCAAAATGCCATCAATGGCGATGCAGGTAGGCTTGGGCTTGAGGCTATATGCTTGGCATATGATTGCGCTGCTCGCACACATGACCATTTTAATGTGTGCGAGACTCGTTCTATTCCTTTTCATTAAAATTGTGTTTTTATTGATGATGAAAATATTGAGAAAAAAAAATTAAAAAATGCTTAGTATATATTTCCTGGTTATAAAAAAATCACCAATTTGCCAAGAACTGACCATATCTTCCGCCACAGGTAGCAATTGCAAAAATCCTGACACACGTAAATCATTATTTTTTGTCTTCTT
>JANTBZ010050961.1:0-10394 GCA_024741255.1 Exechia fusca | reverse complement strand
CCGATGAATGCATACTCTCCAATGTGTGGCGTCGATGTGCGATTGGTGTATGTATTAGCCGAAAGGATCAACAGTGTCATTGTGGAAGAAATTGTAGCACCAAACTTTGGCCCAGTGCATTCACTTGGTTTTGGAGGACTTGGCGGGTATGTTGAATAATATTGGGTCGAGTGAAAAGAAAACCATTTGTTGTCCGATGAGAGATGAGAAGCACCAGTTCAATGTACCACATCTTTTATATATGATACACCCGAACAATTTAAGATCGTAAGAACGCATCCTAAACGTCATCTGATTCTTTTAATTCTTTGGATTTCACCATCGAAATCAATTTGATTGTGGACTTGTGGATCTAGTGGATGCATGCATTCATGCTGATTTGAGACGTTCGACCACGGGCAACATACAACTTAATTTTCTATCACATGACTCCGATGTCGTCTAAGTGGAGCAGTATTAGAGTTAGAGTGCTTGCCACACGAGAGGGAGGTCCATGGTTCGTGGTGGTTTGGGTGTAAGTTTATTTTTCATACCACGATGTTCCGAGGAAGGATGTTGTTTTTAGAGTTCAGTACTAATCTCATGGTATATTTAAACCCGAGTCCTATTTTACGAATCCTACCTGCTACTCTTCATATACATGGGCGGTCAAGACCTTCGGGTTGTAGCACCATAAAAACATTTTTTTAAATGTTTTATTATTATTACTAATATTTTATTATTATTCAAGTACAGACGACACTTACTACAAATTCTAGGTATTTTAAAATTGGTATACCTTCAACCAAAATGTCCATTCGGAACTAAAGATTTCTACTAATTTATGCCAAAAGTTTGAATACATAACAGAATGGCAAAAAAGCTTAAGGGCAATAACTGTATGGTTGGCTCTATATTTCAATTTAAAAACAAAATAGAAAAGCGTAAATGAATCAGGACATGATCACTTAATAGAGCAACAGAATAAGCAAATATAATGGATTTGTTTTCACTCCACCCAATATCAATTTTGGGAATTCCATATCATTCATCACTTCGATATCATCATAGGATGCCTAATATCGGATATTTTATGAAGCCGCATTATGAAATCCATCTGCCGTCAGATGTGTCGACGTCACCAGGATATCAACTCTATCCGCACGTCTCACTCGAGGGATTTATCTGCGTTGTGCCAAACATACGCATCCCCAGTAGCCAATACTCTGATCATCTGACCAGTATTATGTTCATGGCCAACGTCCATCAACTGATTGTGGTTATTATTTGCGTTCGAATCGGCTTCCGTCGCGTGCTGACATCCAGTGAGCCCCGTTCAGCTGCAGCCATGTTTTCGGATTTCAGTGGCATCTTCGTCAGCTATGCGGTATGCCACGGCAATCGATCGTGTGCCACTCTGTCCGAATCCGCTCTGATGATGATCACATGCTTCCTGACTTTGGTTCTTGGACTGCATAACAACGGGTTCTTCTACTCGAATCGAATGCATGCCAATCGCTTTGCCATTCAGAAACCGCATGATATATTTGAAAACAATTTGAGTTTATCTCTGCCGCATATTTTGCACAATGACAGGCCGTTCAAGAAATGGTTGTGTGGAGAGATGGGGAAGAGGTATGTTGAATTGGTGTGTTGAATTGAATTTTGAATACAATTTTAACTTCCAGCGATATCCACTTTATCGCCGATGATACAGTCACACTGTTCAATCAAATTGGTAGTAACCAAAATTTCGATCGAGCTTATTTGCTTCCATCGTATTTAATTAGCACGTTCCATGTCCTTGCTCAACGTAAAATATGTGCTTACCATCAGATTGACGGAGTCGAAAGTAAGAAAATGTGATTTGTTTCGTTAACATTATTATCAGCACAAATATGCTTTGTCTTAGTTTATCAAATGCAACGCATCACCGTCTCCTCATGGATCTTGGAGCAACGTGCCAATCAGATATTGCAACAGTGCATCGAACACGGATTGCAGCAGCACTTTCGCAACGACTTCGATCATCAACTGTATTTGCGAGTCACGCGAAGCGGTCGAAATGCGAGCGCCGAAGATCGGGGATCGAACGAATGGCGAAACTACATAAATTTGTTGGACCTATGTTGCTATATGCTAGGTTTGGCGTTCCTGTTTTTCGCCGTTGAAGTCCTGGCTAGGGGTAGAATGTCGGTATTGATTTGGCGGTTGATGTTGTAAATGATACTTACTCATAGTGTATTAGTAATACTACACCGTGTGTATCGGGAGTAAAAGTTGTGACAACTTCAAATTGACTCATGATTTTCATTTTGTTGTCGTTTGTTGTGTAGAGTAAGTAAGCGAAAAGAGCTTCACTTCCGGCTGTATACGATGTCGAAACGCGAAAAAACAATTCATCAGGCTATGTTCCTCCTGAACAATGTATTAATGTAGGAACTCAATGTGGTTGATCTATTTTATACTTTAGCTTCAACTTTATATTTTGGTTTCGGGAAAAATCTGTACTAATGTTACTTAACTCGAAAAAAATCGAATGAAACGAATGAATAATAAACCTTTCCCTCCATCATCGAAAGTAAGTTTCATATTACAATTCTACATATCAAATATACGATCAAAATTCATATTCAAAGACACATTTTACAACAAACACATAATCGAAAATCAGTAGAATATCTTCGTTTAACAAGGAAATATTGGGGGCAAAAATTACCTCGTCGAACTCTCTTTATTAGAATTTCAATTCGAGTTTGTGTACGTTCGTGAATTTAATGAATGGATAAAAATTCATCTACATACAATATTATGAAGAGATTGATATTAGCTATATGTCATTTGAACTACAAACTCCAAATGCGATGTTATTAAAAAAAACGCGAAGTCCACTCCGCCATTTGTCATTTAATAATCGCTCCAATGTAATGTGTTCTGAGCTGTTCATCAGTAATCAATACAATAAATAGCAATTGCCTTATGACAATATAAACACTACAGTTCGGTACTGAATAGTTGCATAAGAGTAATATCCAATCACGTCAGTTTTGAGAATTTTGTTCAACATGCAAGTTCTGACGACGGAAACTTTGCTATCCGCTCCACTGATGTATTTTCTACACAGCCTACTCATAGCCGTTCAGCCAAAAACAGTCGCACTGATCTGGCATAACTATTCCTATTCAAAGAACTCGATTGTATTCGAGAGCTTTCGAGAAATAACTAACTGTCCAGTCGTACTTCTACATAATTATCCAATAGATTCCATGTTCATCCAATATGCTCAGATCAATCGATTCGACGTTCTTCGGTTCGTTCTTGTCAATGATGCGTCCTTGGAAATGTTTCTCAAGCTAATCCTAAATCGAAAACTAGCTGCGCAAACCAAAACTATATTCTTCTCGATCGACCCAAAAGAATCGTATTCCCAACGCAATCTGATCAGGTTGTGCAAAAGTCGAGTAAACGGTTTTATGCTCTTTACTGGAAATAGTTCTACACTTGATATAGTGGGCTGGAATCATTTGAATGACTGTGCAGTGCCACTACAACAACTGAAAGTCGATGATATTTTTTCTGCCGAAAATCGTGCCGCACAGATATTTTTCAATCGTCTGCGAAGCATTGATAATAAACCGTTTGCTCTATATGGTGTACCGAGATCTCGGACTCCGATGAAGTGCTTCGGCAAAATCAAATCGAAATTGTGTGGCTCTGAATTGCTGTTGGTTCATTTGATAGCAGAATATTTTGACAGTCGAATTGCCAGAGAGGATAACTTGGAATCAATCAACACAGATGATGATAAGTAAGAGGTTAATTTGAATAATTTCGATGATATTAAGTAATTTTTTTCAGCAAAACAACTGTAGAATGCAACATATATTTTCCCTCGGATCTAGTTCGACGACCAGTTGATGAATATCCGCTGTATCCGCACATCACATTGAACAGATATTTTCTCATAGTTCCCAATACCCCGAATAGACAGACTAAAAAGTATACAAGACGGCTGATTATTATTCCCATTGTAGTACTCGCACAAATCGTGATCATAATGATGATACTTCTGCGTAAATTTATTTATCTCACCATGAAACCGAATGACAGTCGAGAGTCTTTTGCATCGATGTATTCAGAGATTGTTGGTATTGTCACTAACGTAGCTGTTGTGAAGGGCAATCATTCAGTACGCATTTTCTCGGACTCACAAGTACTGTTTTTCATGTTACTTGGATCTTTGGATTTGGGTCTATGGTTCAGTGGATTGATATTCTCAGATCGAATGAGAACAGACGAATATGCCATTCAAACAATCGATGATGTAGGCATGCATAACTTGAGCATAGTGGTTCCGTTGGAACTTCAGAAGATTCCACATGTGCATCAATGGTTGAAAATGTTCATAGGCTGGAGGTAATTATTGATTTTATCGAGAAACAAATGTCATTTATTATATCGAAATGTTTTACAGAGAATCAACATTCATCGAGATGGACAGCCTCAATCTCAATATGATGATCGTTTTGGATCGTGACTATAAACACGCATACATTTCAACATCATACTTCTACATGATCTTCAACCGCATTCGTCACTTCTCACTTTTACATTTTCATGAAATCGATTTCAATCGTGAGATTTTAATTTCTATGATCAATAATGAGGATCGATGTAATCAAAAGTATAATGTTTGTGTTGCAGTATTCCAGATGCAACAAATCACCGTTTCTCCGTGGTACCTGGCCGAATGGGCTGATCTGGTGCTGCAGCGCGGAATCGAACATGGGCTAGCGAAGCATTATACGGAATTATATATTGCTCGTTGCGTCCAGCTCTTGGAGCTGATTACCAGATTCGAACCAACGGCAAAATATGCGCCGCTCATGTTATCGAACTATGCGAATCTCATCGATATATGCACGTTTATGCTGTGCCAGGTGTTTGTAGTTTTTGTCGCAGAATTGAGTATCGGTGGTCGTTTTGCCGACTGGATGTGGAGAATTGTTGTGTGAAATGGAACATGAATGTAGAAATAAAGTGATGAGCTGCATGATCATACAATAACTCGCCATAATATTCAATAAACGGTTGAATTATGTCACATTCATCCATCATCATCAAATAATGTCAGATAAAATAACCATTTTGTGATAGAAATAATAGTACAAGGTGGCGCATAATTCTTAACTCTGATTTAATACGCCATAACTTTCACCAAAGGCCTTTAATTTCGATTCTGTTTTCACATTTGTTGAGTTGGAGGATTGTCGTTTTAGTCACCAATACTGATGTACTACGTTCAATACAAATCCACATGAGTTAGTTGATTGATACACAGACACTTCACTAAATTTAATTTATATAGTTTTTCCATTATTAGACTAGCAAAAAGTGTAGTTCATAATATCCGAGTCAAGTAATTATAGTTAGTGCGTTTATGAGCCGCCCTGTGCTTATATTACTTGGCATGTGTTCGGTTGAAAAGCTATCAAGTAATCCAAGATTCCCAAGTATGGCCATTCAAATTGATTGGATATTTATTAGAAACATGCAAAGCTATTTTGATTCATTTCGTCGTATTAAATAATACAAAATACATTTACTCGATGCATCATTCGTATCAACAAACAAGTTCAGTTTGACCACATCATTCAACATGAAGCTACGTCCATCCGAAGCACTTGTCTCCGCTGAGGTTTTGCAGGTGCTGCAAAGTTTTCTCATCGCCGTGCGCCCGACTTTGATTGCATTCGTTTGGAACCATGAATCGAAACCATTAGCTCATTACTTGATCGATCATATTCGCGAGCATACAACCGAAAATACAATGGTATTACAGTTACGAGATGGATTTAAATCGGACATAACCACATACAGTCGTGATGAAATATTTAGAATTTTCATCATAGACGACATCAGATTGAACAGTCTTGTTGAAAATGTTTTTAAAGGAACGGTTGCTACTGAAGTCAAAACTCTGCTTCTGGCAAACGATCGAGCTGAATCGTTCTCGCCTTCGACGCTTAGCGCTCTATGCATGAGTCGTCTCAATGGATTTATGATATTTCTGAAGAATGCATCACCATCAACCTTATTTGGATGGAATCACCTGACAGACTGTCGTGGCCAACTTCATTCAGTCGCATTGGACGATATACTAATTAATCCGACAAAACAATCTGGAGCTATATTTTGGAATCAATTACAACGAATACATGAAACAATAGATCTACATGGCGAGAAGAGGACTCCAGATTACATAGCATGTGTTGATGGACGACTTTCGATGATATGTGGTCCAGATTCAACACTCGTTTATGCAGTTGTCGAACATTTGCGCACGCGCATTGGACGTGAACGAATCAAGGGACACGATACTGTTGAGTAAGATCTTTAGAAATAATGAATATTGGGGGTTATCTGATAAGTTGCTCGTCCTTCTGCCCCGACAGCGAAGACACAAACCGACGACGATGCCAATTTTAAATTTCGGTATTTCACAATGAAAACTTCTTTCTTTTTCTTTTCATCTTCCTTCTATCTATAGGTATTGCGCTTTTCAATATATAAAATACATTTTCATAGCTAAATCGCGAGATTGTGCATCGTTATGTTCGGTTTGTGTGACCGCAAGAAGAAAAAGTTGTTTTTTTCACTTAACTTTTTTATTAATTTTCAGATCGATGCCTTCCACAATCAGCTATCATGTATATTTGCCATCGATCGGGATTAACAAATCTGAGCTCAGTTACCCCCTGTATCCGCATCACTCGATTAATCAATATTTTCTCGTTGTGCCAAACACTCTGAGAGCTCGCAGTCATGCCAGGCATAGAATAACCAACATTTTGTTTGTTATTTCTGTACACATAATTATCATCGCGTTGATACTACTTCGACGCCGGATGCTTCGATTACTTTCATCAACAGCACCTGAATATTCCGCAGCTTACATGTATTCAAGATTCAGCGGGTATTTTTTCAACACAGCTGTCGTTCATGGAAATCGAAAGGACTCCTTTCTGTCGGAATCAATGCTTATGCTGATGATATCGATCGGCACGATGATTGCGTGTTTACAATATGGTGGATACTTTTTTTCAGCGCGATTGAAACAACCTGGATATGCTATCGAAAGTATTCGTGATATAAATGAGCAGAATGTGAGCATTAGAGTTCCCTATGCTTTGAAAGGCGATGCTATTTTTCAATGGCTTTTCGATGATCTGGATGACAAGTATGAATTCGGTGTACAATTATATTTTGTTCGAGATGTTAATTCTGGATTTACTCTGCTATTCAACTCCCTTCAATATTACAGCAAGTCCCGATTAATTGGAGACAATTCATTTGCTCTGTTCATGCAACTACAATCAAGTGAATTGAGCGATGCGCTCATATTACCATCGATCTATTATCCATATTTTTGCATTTGGAAACATTTCACAAACCAAGGATATCATGAAATAGAAGAATTCGGATGTACGTATTTGCGAATGTATCAATATACCATACGGATATTCTCACAATATTTCCAAATATCATAGTATTTCAGACACAGCTAATAAGAATATCGACATGGTATCTAGTCGATAGAACAAACATAATCATACAACGCTTCATCGAGCATGGCCTGATGGCTCGAATATCTCGTATTAGTGTTGATAGCCTAAAATTGGGCTTGATGGGAACATCGAATTTGACCGAGCGAATTCGTGACGTGAAGCCGCTTGACTTGCCGAACTATTCGAGTTTAATGGACATGTGCATGTTCCTGATGTTTGTTGCATGTGTGGTATTTGTGTTAGAGTTGTGCATCAGAGGTCGTTCAGCCGACCGAATGTGGGTACTTGTTGTGTAATTACGATTTGTTATGTGAGCAAATGTACATGACTGCACGCGTGTTCAGTAGCCAAAATAGTGGCACAAACAGGTGTTCTTTATGATTTTGATATAAATTGTGCTAAGATTTTCGTTGCAAGTTTATCACGGAGGAAGATATGGACAAAAAAAACTCATACGTGATTTTGATAAACCGTGTTTCTTTGTGACAACTTTAAAGGACTATCTTTTGCGAGTTTAAACTTTAAACACCAGACTTAAAAAATGAATTCAGAATATTGGTGGTAAACTCAAAACGCAAAAACAGGGTACTATCACAAAATGTATCCAAAGATGATTCTTGACATTCAGCGAAATACTCTTGACTATAAATGTGGAATCATTCGAATATTACTTCAAATTCATCTTTCACTCGAACTCTCCAAATTATGGAAAAATCAAGGTCTCAAGCCCTTGTTGAAACATGTTGTGTGAAAAACTAAATCAAATGTATTTAAAATTAATGATGAACCTCCTATATATTGTGCTAACAACTCGGAATGTTAATTGATCTCGTACTCTTCAATTCAATGCAATATTGGCAACACAAATTGTATTAACCCATCAGTTTTCATGCCAAATCGTACAAAATATATTTCATATCATATGGGTTTAAAATTGTCGGTTTATGTCAGTGTCCGTGTCGGTGTCACGCAGTCAGGCAGTTGGTTCAAAATGGAATTGATGTCGACTTTGCGGCATCGCAATTGAGGTCACTATTTTATATTGGCAAAAATGTCTACACGACTATCGGGTTATTATTGGATGGCTGAGGTTACGTGTTTGAAAAATGAACAGAAAAACGTGTCGATTATTGTGTGTCTGTGTGTGTCTGTGTTATGCTACACGGGTTTTTGTACTCTAAATGGACAGCAGAGAAGCGAGCGCGACTATCACGATCGTCCAGAGCAGCTGAAGTTGAGCCGAAGCAGCTGATTTAAACACCGGAAGCTCCGCGACTTGACCGTTCGGCATCGTCAACGTTGGCACATCGTTTCCTATGAAGTGTAAACGTATCAACAATAAATTTCAATCTAAAATATAGAGAGACAAACCAACGCAAACCGAATACATACAACCAAATGAAACCATAAACGTGCAACGATCACACACATAATCAATGGCTGCTCGAAGCTGCTGCCGAAGTCGCCTGCCACGGGCTAACGAACAGAATGGACTCTATTCGGGGGGGGGCAGGTCCGGAAGAGGTGGTTTCATTGTTGAAGGGGAAAGGGATAAACAAAAAATAAAATAAAACGATAAACACAATACGCAGACAAAAAGAAAACATCGTGGACAAGCATTTCGAACAATAAATAAGACTTATCCTATTCCACTATTCGACTGTTAAGACTGAGGCTGTTTGAGAATAGGCGTATGTCTTGAATTTCGTTTCCAACCGCTGTACTGCACAGGGTGACATGAATGAACGGCAATCATCATGTTTATTGTAATAATCTCCATCTCACTTGAATTTATGCTAGAATCATTTTCCTTTTCATCGAAAAGATATAGACAGCCTGAACGCAAAGTAGGAAATTGTAATTCAAATATTCGCATCTCTGCTATAAATCAAGGACGATTTTCTAAAGGACTATCCCTAAACGAAACACCTCTCATGCCATCAGTCTATGCGCCAGCAATCTCCTCCAGTCCCTTCAACGAACACCATACTCACTGTACAACTCCATCGCCTCCGTCTGCACGCCCTCCCCGTTCGTCGCCCGGCACGCGTACTGCCCGAAATGCTTGGCCGCCACGCTGCCCACCCGCAGCACCGACACCGTCACCTCATCCGTTCCGGCCTCCGTTCGGATCTCGTAGCCCTGCTCCTCTGCCGATCCACTGCCGCTGCCAGCGGCCAGCAGCTGCAGCTGCGGCTCGCCGCTCGACGTCGCCGTCGCCGCACGCCGGAACCACTCGATGACGGGCGCCGGATGCGCCTCGACGACGCACTGCAGCTCAACGGGGTGGCCCAGAGCCTGGATGGGTGGAGGAAGGTTGGAAGTATCGAAGGATTTGAAATTACGCTTGGATTACTTCAATTTGTTTATCACCGATTAACGGTTCTTGAACCGAAGAAAGACGGTTATATTCAGAAACTACGAAATTCTTGACATTTGTCGACATTCCGGTACAATTATACAAGTCAGAGAGGTTTTACAGTTATCAATCTCTCAGCACAGTTGAACGCTGCTCTCTTTATAGAAAAAGCTGCATGGTTTCGTGAAATTTGTCCTGTTGATATAAGTAGAGAGCCCTCTAGATATTATTAGGGTGAAAATTTGACAGGGCTTCGAGCAATGTGTTTCTCGTAAGAATCCAGAAGCGTTTTCGAATTATCTCGAATAGAAGCCTAGCATTTCACGATTGACTACAAACGCGTTCGAATAATAAATGTGTACTGCGATGGAAAATCGCAGTCGGATATTGTACGGACCCTGAAGACTGAGAATGTGAACCACATATTGGTCTATCGCAAAATATATCATCACAACAAGACTGGCAGAGTTGGAATTTGCTGAAATAAA
>JANTBZ010050950.1:0-10394 GCA_024741255.1 Exechia fusca | reverse complement strand
ATTCGGTATTTTCTTTCACATTATGTAATAACAATACTAAAGGCTCCGAAAAACACATAAATAGATGTCGGAAGCATAACCCAATCTGTTTAGAAATGTCAAATAGTTTATGTAGCAAATGCCAAATATAACGTGACAAATTAATTTAAAAGTAGAGTATTACAGATCATACATTTCTAATGTGGAACATGACACATGATGTTGAAAACAAAAATCGTGTGGTAATATTCGAATTTCGTGAAAAATTTACATCTCAAATCAGATTCCTATTTTTTCGAAAGATGAAGATGTGAAGACAATTTCATTATCTTCCATTTGAGGATCTACACATCAGTAACAACTTATAGACAAATATTTTGAATGGGGAGTGATATCGAATATTTTTTCCCATACACAAAATACGCGTTTCTTCCTCAGTATGGCTGACATAACTTTTCACTGGGTTGACTTAGAGCTACTTGGGAGTACTAAAATAAAAGTGAACGGAATTTTCTAAACATCCCCATCTTTCGAAAAAATAATGAAAAATCACCGAGCGAATCACCAAGGTAGTACAACGTATTTTTGTATAAACTAACGGAACTCGGCTAGTATCGAAAAATCTAAGGCATGTTTTGACGTCGTTTCAAAATGTGTGCTCCTACAATCAGACACTTTTTTCGAGAGCCTGCGTTCCACGATAATAATAAATATTTTGAAGAGAATACAATTGTATTAGCTAGACCAAGTATCGTTCTTCAAGATTATAGAACATTGTTCTTGTTAGAAGAATCATTATTAATAAGTTATCGACGTTTTCCGAGATGAACAAATGTATGGTAGATTACTGTGAAAACTCACGTATCAAGTTCGCAAAGTGTCCGAATGCTGGAGCATGTGTGTTGTTCCACTCAAATTCATGTTAAATCAAATTTTGAAAATCTGAAACCATAATCTGAAACCATTAAATGTCGAAACAGATAAAGCTTGAAATTATTTTATTTTCGTTTGTTTAAGCAATGTTATGTCGTTTAAAGAAAACATAAAATAGTTAGCAAAAATGTGATTGAAATATTAAAATTCTTTTCAGCATAAGCGTATATCGACAATACTAACCCATGTTCCGAAGGTCATCTAAATCGGACAATTCTTTCTATATTTGGTGTCGATTTTTAATTTAGCATGACATAACATGATTATTCATAGGACATCCCCCAAACAATAAATATGTGTGTCTTGAAAACATTCATTCACACCACTTATGAACGGTTGAAAAAATGTTGCTCATCAACATCGTCTGAATACACATAAAATCGTTTTTTTCCATCACTCTCTTGCTTTTCACAGCTCAAAAATACATAACTGGTTAAAACATGCGTTACGTGTTGAATGGACAATAAAGCGACCACTTCATGGCTTATCTAAAAGCAAGTTCGGATATAACAAATAAACGAGAGCAAAGTCAACTATGTTCGAAAATATCGAAGTTATTCAATGGTCTCATACCAACGTCAACGTTGACTCGCCTTGCATATTCATGTACACACACGAGTATGGGTTCCCAAGTAATCCGACCAACATGCTGCTACACACTCTCACTGGCACACTGGGGATGTCCCATTTTATGTTCATGTTTTCCTTGCATCGTAAATACTTTATCAAGTTGTCGCCGTCAACATCCTCATAATTACCATAAAGAGGCGATCTCATTTGCCGCGCATCTCATGGCGCATGTATTTATATTACACGCTCAGACAGTAAACTCTTATCTTTGCCGTTCTTGTCGTCGTCTCTCATTTTTTGCGCACTTTCTTTTCCTACCCCGACCCAGAAATATGTCAGCGAGCTCTCGATTGTGCGTGATTGCGTCGAGGAGTGCCGCGAGAGGGGTGAGTACATAATTCGGTATACATGTATTTGTTTATGGAGAAAACATATGTCGAGCGATTTTTTTATTTGTGAAGCATAACAGTTGGGCTGGATAATTTGATTTGGAATATTTTGATAGTAGGATACATCTTTATGATAGAATTATTTGTGAATAATCAACATTGAAGAACGATTTAACAAATTTGACTTCAATAGGTATTTTGGCTAGTTCGATATTTGAATATGATTGAAGCCATGAACAGAAACTGTTATCTCGGCTTCGTTCCAGCCGAAAAAAGTATTCACGATTTTTCATTGTATTCCGAACTGGCCATTTGTTCACCAAGGTTTATGCGCAATCTAGAATCATGACGCCCGAATTTTGCAATTAGAAGACATAAAGAAGCCACAAAATAATTTCGGAAAATACCAAAGCACGGTTGATCGATTTTACTGATACACTAGAGATATAAAAAAAATGGAAATTTCTGAGATATGTCAGGCGATGTCTCTTAGTAAAATGTCTGCCGCGCGAACTTGAAATCAACCAATAAAGAAACAAAATGTTATGCCCAAATCCGAAGAAATGACTACGAACTGCATCCCTTTACGGTATTACCCGGATTTGACCCTTAGTGAATATTTTATGTCTTCATTCCTCCAAAGAATGCTCGCTGGGCAGAACAGATAGAAAAGTTATCGCAAAAAAAGTACATGTTTTTAAGCAAAAAAAGTAAACGTTTTAAGGGAATTTAATAGTTGTAAGATCGTAATTTTCGGTGTATCGTTCTTCAATGATACTATGTTGATTATTGAAAAATAATTTCGTCAAAAATGCTACCAAAGATACACATTTTTTAGCCCTACTGTTGTATCTACATTATTGCTGGTTTCTAAAACAGATAGTGCTATATCAACGAGAACATTTTATTTCAACGGAGTTAAAATTAAATTAGACCAACGCTTTGATTTCGACATATTCAATTAAATGTCAATACATTTGTTGTCTCGCCCCCCCCTTCCAGCTACAAAGACGTGCCCGGCCACGCGCTCCGCTGCAACTACGACGGCAACCTCAAGGAGTTGCTCGTTTTCGCCAAACCAAAGGGCGCCAAAAAGATCTTCTACCAGCGCCTGTCGATGAGCATCGCCGAGATGGAGAGCCGCAAGCAGTTCAAGTGCCTGTGGCTGTCGCTCGACATGAAGGCGGAGAAGGAGCTGGTGCTGTTCCCCAGCAAAGCGGGCACCGTGCGCACGCTGCTGGAGGAGGCCGCCAAGCAGGTGGAGTTCAATCGCGACGGCGCCGGCAGCGGCCGGTTGCGCATCCTGGAGATTAGCAACCACAAGCTGCTGCAGGGACCGCAGGAGGACGACCTGCTGGAATGTGAGTGGGTTTGCGTCGAGGGGAAATTTATTCAACGATCATATTTATCATATTTATATTTTTTATCAGGCGAATGTAACGGTCATCATAGTTAAAAGACGGGAACATCGAGGCAAGATCACGACCCCCTTTCGAAGTGACTTCGACAGCTTTATTATTTTTCTGGAGCTTGGGATATAGATAATAATCTTGCCCTCTTCATTAGATGGTGCCGCAATTTATAGAGATTTTGATGTCCAAACCCGTATTCGCGATTTAAAAACAAGCTATCAATTCGGTGAATACTTTAGATGGTACCGCAATCCATTGATTTCGATGTCGTCGATTGCAAGTTTTTGCGACTTCGAAAAGAGATGTTGATGCACAAAACCGTATTTCCGATATAAAAACGAGTTCTATCTTCATCAGCAAACACCAGTATCCTCAATTTTCAGTCTTCCTAAGATATTTTGTTCTCGATAGTAACTGTCAACACCATTTTTTGTCTGGGGCAGAATCCGTATCACACTTTTTAATACATGTTCTGCCTTCAGCCGCACCTTTTCCAATAAAAATAAGTTCTTTATCACGAAATTCCATTTTTTCATCTGTTTGTAAGATGTTGAACCGCGAGACACAATAAAAGGCATAACTTTTGATCTACAAGATGAAATGTCATGAACATTTTACATTCTTAATTTAAAAAAATGTGGTAACTCAAGAGTGGTAGCGCCTCACAATTTCCCCTTAACTGTTTGAACCATATTTCACACATGCATCAAGTTTTGTTTTCAACAATTGCAGCAGCAAAAATAGTTTTCTCGATTTTCGATCACTCATACCCTCGAATCTCTATCCGTATCGCTCATTGCTTCAGTCATGGCGTCCAGCGAGACGTCGATCGCCAACTCCAAAGTGTACCGCATCGAGGAGGTGCCGGCCAGCGAGGCGCAGCTGACCGACGACGAGATGCTCGTGCCCGTGCTGCATTTCTTCAAGGACGTCTACAGCGTGTTCGGCGTGCCGTTCCTGGTGAAGGCCCGACAGGGCGAGTCCTTTGGCGAGCTGAAGGAGCGTGTGCGCAAGAAATGCGCAGTCTCCGACAAGGAGTGGGAAAAGTACAAGCTGGCGCTTGTGGCCGGTGGGCGTTTCGAGTACATCACCGACGATGAGCTGTGCGTGAATCTGGTCGATTTCCGACTGAGCGGCAATGCAGGTATGTTGTATTTTGGGTTGTGGGTGTTTTGGGGGTGGCGCTGAAAATATGATATAACTTACTTTTCGTCAACAGTTTCGCCGATTCGCCCGCATCTTGGACTGGAGCACGTGAACAAGACGCAAAAGCGGTCGCGTTTCAACTACCAGGAGAAGGCGATCAAAATTTACAACTAAACGACAACCCCCTATCTGTGTATTTTTATACACGCAACAAACACATAATTATAATAAATTTGTCTGTGTGTGCGTGTGTTCTTAAAGGTTTGTGGTAATTTATATGCATTCATTTCGACCCGTTCATACGAAGGACACCATTTATATAGGTATAGTTGAGAATGTGTATTGAAAAAATCGAATGAAGAGACTCGCCTGATTGTAATATGTGTACGGTTTTGTTAAGTTCTTTTATCAACGTTTCGAGGCACACCGACGAATGCGCGCGCAGGTCCAACATATTTATGTCTAGAACACGACGACGATACACGCTAATCACACACACAAAACGCAGATTATACACACAGCAAATATAAAATCTATATATAAAATGCCGATGAAAATACAAACATAAAATGTGTCCTGAACGTGTTGAACATTTCGTTATTGTCCTTGGGCAGATCCGTCGCCGATCCAGATAGCATAATTGTATTCACGACATAAGACAACATAATGATAAAATAGTTCACATTAAACTAGCTTGAAACAGTCATATAGTAATTTCTTTCGCACACGCGCTAACGACGACTACGATTTGCGGCCTGCGACTGCGACTGAGAAATCGATTGCGACATCGACTGGGACTGGGGCAAATCATCCCGATTCACCTGCAGCATCGGCTCCTGCAACTGGTAGCGCTCGATCATTTCCTGTAAACCGAAGGATTCGTTTTATTTCTCCACATTCCAGTTTTAACTAGGATAGGACGTTTCAATATTTCTGATGTATGATTATAATTTGAAATATAAATTTACAGTGGAATTCAGAAATTCAACTTGCTCTAAAATGTACAGGGTACGCTACTTTCGATGGAGCTATGTGAAAATCGAATAACTTTGACATTTTCCAACCGATTTTCATAAATTAATTTTTTGTAATTTAATTTAGACCAGTACAACCAAAATGGCTATATGTTTAGATTTAAAAGCCTGGATTACACAAAAAATGAATAACACCGAAGAGTAGAACCTTCGATTTTCTAACTAGGCCATCTCGAATTTCAAAAAAGGTGTCTGAAAACGGTTTATACCCAAAAACAATACCCGCAAACAACAAAATCCCACTCACCTTCCACAGCGGCGGACTCACCGACCCCACCATCTGTCGCATCGCCTGATACTCCCGCCCGTCCTTCTGCTGCTTCGACACCGGCCCCACCATCGGCTCCCCATCCACCACATCCAGAAACAAATGCCCATCCCTGAACAGAAACGCCAACTGGAAACAATTGTCCACCGTGTGCATAAAGTTGTGCGGATCCACCACCACCGCCCAGTACGGCAGCGGCCGGCCGCCCGACTCCTCGAAGCTCTGCAGCAGCTGCTTCAGGATCACGTTCAGCACCTGCGCCGGCTTGTCCTCGGCGCGCAGCGCCTGCATCGCCTGCGGCCGCACCTGTTCGGCGGTCGCCGAGCGTGGCGCCCGCTGCTGGCGCACGCGCTGCGACGACTCCAGGGCGGCGGCGGCCGCGTCACCGGCGGCGAACGTGCCCAGCATGCACTGCGACCAGCGGAACGAGCGGCACAGCGGAGCCGCGAGCGCCGACAGCCTGGACCATTTGACCGCCGCCGCCGCGGAACGCGGAGTGGCGGCGTCTCCGCCGCCAGCAGCTTCGGCGGTCGTCGACGGACTGCCGCCGCTGGCGGTCGAATTGACGAACTGCAGCACGGCCGACACGAATTGCTCATCGTTGAATTCGACGCCGTTGATCACCTGAACGGCGGAGCCGAGCAGCTCGTGGCTCATCTTGACCACTTGGGCGTCGAGCACCACTTCCGAGGTGTTTTCGACGCGGTCGCGCACGTCGCCATCCTGCTGGATGCTGTTGGAGCGGACGAGGATCTGCTGGACGTCGCGCAGCGTGCACAGGATGTCGGTGGTTTCGGCGTTGTCGCCGATCACGCAGCCCTCGTCGAGCAGTTGCTTGTAGCGCTCCTTGCGCTGCTGGCGCTTGCGCTCGGCGGGCGGTGTGGCGGTGGGAGCTGAGGACATCGCTGGAGGATGTGGGCGGATGTAATTGAGGAATTGGGATTCGTTAGGGCGGAATCTGTGTCTTTGCGCGTACAGATTGGACGAAATTCGCAGTGAGTGAAAATTGCGCCAATATAATATAGATGCAACGTACTAGATCGTTGTGTTGACATTCACGAGCGGAGAGCGGATTGCTCTCAATTCATTGCGATTCATATTCACCACTCTTGCCGTTCATTGCGCGCTACGCTGTCAACGTTTGTTGTTGTCGCTGCATTCTTCATTCTTGTGAAAACCTGCGCGCTGACAACATTCGCGTGTGCCTGTTTTTGTCGCCATATTTGTGTCCTCAGCCGGAGCCCCAAGTTCGTTGCCCCCCCCGACCGACCCGATTCGTGCGTAGTTCCTGACGAGTTCCCCATCGCGAGGCCAACCGGAAAGCGAACAGAGCGAAAATGACGGCTACCGATCAGATGAGGCAAATGCTTGACCAGCTAATGGGCACGACCAGAAATGGTGAGTATATAGGAAATGCGTTGCGTTTGTGTTGGTGTTTTCGTGTGACGGGTTTGTGAGATAAGTCCCGGGAGTTCCTTTCGATGGATGGAATGGATTTGAAAGAAACAAAATTATAACTAATTTATTTTCCATTCCTCTCTTCTTATTACAGGTGAAAGCGATCGTTATGCGCTCAAGTTCCACGACTCCAAAGTATGTAAAAGTTTTCTGATCGGCTGCTGTCCACATGAGATTCTCGCCTCAACGGTAAGTTAAATTCACCGTTGTTACATGTCCAATATGTGAAATTATCGAGCCCACACATTCGGTGTGTTCTGACTCGCTATCATTTGTGTATTCGTCCTGAATGTGTCCTTTTCGAAATATTTGTCACAATCATCACTGCGCTACATCTCGATTTGGCTCATTGAAAAATACCTGCGAATGTGTGTTTTATGTTATGTTAACGATCTGTTACGATGTACTATTTTTCCAGAAAATGCTCCGCTTTTTCTGTAAAGGTGAGATGCACACACACTCTCACAGATTATGTGATGATGATGATGATGATTAGGCGTATTTGTAAGTACAACTACAAACTATATTCGACGTTTCAAAAATGTATACCCTAGCTACTAAAAAACGATACGATCTGCGATAATATTTCGTTGCTCGTTTTGAAGATCACATATTGCACTCTCACTCATCAGTCTTACAGAGCGAGTCGCGCTGCGGTTCCATTGTATTTGTTCAACACTTCTTATGCATTTAGTCCGCGGGCTACTTTTCGACTGTCGGTCTGTGTGAGCGTTTTGCTGGCCGGTTTGGGTAAGAAGTACCTGATATGAAATTACTAAAAACACAGAAGCATATAGCGTTCAAATTTGATTGTTGTGGACCTCACGCGAGAACAGCAGAACTATACAAATCACAATTGCATGCATTTTATGTACACCAATTAAACAACACTACGGCGGTGAGCATCATGTGAGCATCGTCGTTGGCTGGTCTTCCCAATTATCGGTACGTAATCGCGTATTTACGATGATTCGTTGAACAACTTGAGAAACACATACGCACACATACACACACCCATACCTGCAGCGAGAAGATCCCGACAGTGTTCGACCGGTTCGCCACATAAAGTCTGCCCTCTTCGCCCGAAAATCGTGTACGTATTTAAATAAATCAAGAAAACGCAGGAGCATCGATTTTAGTTCGTCCACATCCGAATTATCCACGGTCACGGCGTGGGTGAGTAAAAACATGTGAGAACCACGACATTTTTTATTTCTTGTTTTTTCCGATTATTGTCGAAGTGGACGCGAGATCTCCATGTGAGAGAAACTCGTTACGACGTTGCAGCGATCCTGTTTCTAACTCTATCAAATAGCTATTCTCTAAGCTGAACTTTCACTCACCACACCTTCTCACCAAAACATCACGACGCCAGCGACAAAACCAAAATCCGCCCACACCCAAAATCATCTAGGTTGATTGCAGCTGATCAGTTTGACCATGCTATGTTGTCGTCTCTGCGCAATCGCGCAATCGCGGGCTGTGCGTAGACTGAAAGAGAGTGGTGGCAAAATGTTGGAGGGATGAAATGTGAGTTTTTTCCTACTACTACAAATTTCCGTGACGAAGAGACAATGGCGCGCACAGGAGTCGTGTCGTGTGGTGGCCACACTTTTGCCACTCGCACCGAAGGCCTGTGTATTTTTAGAATGTGTATGAGACAACTCGACTCTCGTAAATGTTGCGCTCGAGTGTTGCCTGTGAGTGTGTTCCGTGTCCAGTGTCTGTGTCCGACTAATCATCGGTTCGAATACCGATCTTTTTCTCTGTTCTTCGTATCGCTTGCGCCACTACACCACTGCCATCACCACCATCAACAGCGAATGGACTTGGGCGAGTGTCCGAAGGTGCACGATCTGGCACTGCGTGCCGATTTCGATGCGGCCTCGAAGACGAAGGACTACTATTACGACATTGAGGTGAGTTCGGAACTCTGGCCAACATATTATCGTACATCTTATTCACAATCTTCCGTTCCTCATTTTCCAGGCCATGGAACATCTGCAGGCCTTCATCGCCGACTGCGATCGGCGCACCGATGCGGCCAAAACACGACTGGCCGAGACGCAGGAGGAGCTGACCGCCGAGGTCGCAGTGAAGGCGAACGCCGTCCATCAGCTGGCCGAGGAGATCGGTAAGAAACTGGCGAAGGCGGAGGCTTTGGGTGAGGCCGGCGAGGTGGAGGAGAGCGTCGCTCTGATGACCGAGATCGATGAGTTGCGCGCCAAAAAGTCGCAGGCGGAGCAGGAGTATCGGGCGTCGATGCCGGCGAGCAGCTACCAGCAGCAGAAGTTGCGCGTGTGCGAGGTGTGCTCGGCGTATTTGGGCATCCATGACAATGACATTCGGCTGGCCGATCATTTCGGGGGCAAGCTGCATTTGGGCTTTATGGCGATTCGCGATAAGCTGGTGGAGTTGGAGGTGAGTTGGATGGTTATTTTTAGTACTACAAGGCTCGGAACTTAAGGGCGTAATCATCACAAGTTTTGAATATTTTCAGAAAAATTCGCATGAATATTTCGAGATTTTTTGTGACGAACTTGCGATTTTATGAAAACTTGCAGATTTCAGATTTCCGATTTCAGAAAATAAGGAAAAAGGCGACAAAGGGTCTAAAAGAAGAGAAAATAAATCTATTTTCTCTAAAAAAAAAGGCCTAACGTAAAAAAAATGCAAAAAAGGGAAAAGGAATCAAAAGTGAAGCATAATCGTGTTCTGTAAAATGAACAGGGAAACAAGTTATTTTCCCTTAACTTCTGGGCCTTGGAACTAACCTGGCGTATAATGGCTCATTTCCACGAATCAACATTGAATATCCTGATACCATGACTGCATGACTGATACACCATGATTGCAGATCAAAATAACCGAGTAAAAATATTGATTGTAAACGTTGGCTTGGCACACAACAAACAAATTATTTTACGTTTTTAGTACAACCATGATGAATGACTAATGTTGGTTAATATACTTGTCGTTTGATTGCGGTAGATAATAATGATTTGCAGAATTGGGATTTTACTGAACTTGCAGGTCTTGGTTGATGTTGATACCATATCTTGAAGAACGATGTAATATTAGGTCATACATTTATGCTCAGTCGTCTGAGTGGCGTAGGGGTGGAGTGCCTGCCTCACGATCGGAAGGTCCTGGGTTCGAATCCCAGTATGGGTGCGGGTTTTTTCTTCTAACGATGATCCAAGGA
>JANTBZ010050939.1:0-10395 GCA_024741255.1 Exechia fusca | reverse complement strand
TTTGTTTAATGAATTGATCGTTAGACCACAGAGAATATATTCACTAAAAATATTTTTCTTGCTTGAATAACTGTCCCTTTATCCAGTCTGCAGCGTCCGACGGACATTTCCAATGTGTCACGATTTATAGATGCTCGATGAAACAAAATGTAGATGTTTTAACATGACTAGAAACAGTTCAACAACGCTCCAATCTCCAAAAACTGGCATATGGCATAAACCTATCGCGTTTTAATTTGCAAAGACAACATATTTTATCAATTTATAATTATAAAAAATCATTTTCGACATGTACGATTTTGTGGCTGTCCTTGACATGTCGTTTCTTCGATAGGCTGTATCGAAAGAACTTATATATAAAAGCACAATTGTTAAACCATTCGTAATGCTAATCGCGACATTTCCAGGTCGTATAGAACGGCATAAAATAATAGTTGAATCGAGACCCGATTTTAAGGCACCACCCGGTATATTTGTATGGTGTACAACTTGGCGTGTGCCAACTGCCAACCCGATGATGATAGCCACGAGAGAGACTGAGACCGGGCCGGGAACAGGCGAGAGGAGGGTCTCAGCTGCTGATGGCCCACTTAAAGCCATATATTGCGTCCGCGTTCGTACAAGCAAACCGCCTTCGACGTGCACGCGCGATAAACAGCAGCACGCTCGATACCTCGTTCGGCGACACACAAACATACACACTCACATTACACAAAATCGATTATTCCGCCGTGTGTGTGTGTGTGTGTGTTTACGTGCGTGTTGCCCAGAGACAGTGGAAAAAACACTCGCTGCGTGTGCGTGTATATTTTGATAACGTCAGCTGGATTCTAACGCGCAGGCATGCAATATCACAACGAACGAGACCAGCCTTGCGCACGCACGAACACGAGCCGTGTACCAGGAAAATGCGTATAAAATTGTATAAAATAGCTATAGAGCATTAATTATTATTTATCTAAAAATGTATGTTCGATAATACAAATATATACCTTCACCACACAATTCGAAAAATTTCATATTGCAATCCAGACGACTTTATCAAGAAGATTTTATTGATATAAAACTACGTGAAATGCCCAAAACATCTTCATATTTTCGTTTACTAAATATTCTTCTGGGTGGTCTGAATCTCTGACGATGAAAATTATCAACCATAATCAACGGGTTTTTATCAGAGATGTGAAATTGCATGCACCGAGTTTACAAGACCATTTTTCATCTGATTACAATTATTATTTATAATCATTATTAATTTCCTATGACTAACAAAGATTTCCTGATGATAATCGGTAATTTTCAATGCATTTCCCTGGTACAGTTTTCCTCGCCACTCAACATCGACTTGTTATACCAGTCACCATCGCATCGACAGTGCGGCGATATCGGCGGCGAGCTCTCGAGAAAGTCGGGGCAAAAACGACGCCAACGGCACGTGGATAAAATTATCACACGCCTCCTGTGTGTGACTTGTATGGCGGTGAATTGGAGCACTATTCGCTGTTTATATCATCGCGCCACAAAAGGACATGCGACATGCGGCGACATGCCGCCTCTTTTGTGCGCAGACCGAACAGCTGATTCGGCATTTTTTGTGCTCGCAGACGGGCGTGGATGATACATATGTGCGGTAATTTCGAATGATATACTATGGTATATGCTGTATACATACACACACGTGCTATTTGTCATGTTCCATGTGTGTGCGTGTGTGTATTCGTGCTATCATTCTAACGACGATATCGTGAACGTATTAAATTGCACTAACCATATACAGTGTGAAATTTATGCGCGAAATTGTGCCGTTGCCACACTGAGCTAGTTGACTTTATGTCTCGTGTGCGTCGTGCGACGTCTATGTGCGTGAAACTACCATTAGACTAGAGTGTAGTAAAAACCGCGCAATTGCGCACGTAGTCACCTCGAGCGCGCGCTATCACTTGGCTCACGCACACACGCACGCAGCGAGTGCGTGTGCCGTCGCATAATTTTACGAGCGACATTATCACACATCTTCATAAACACGACGAAGCAGCCAGTAGGTGACGTGCTGTATTTTATCAATATTGTGTCAAGCAGCCAGAAGCCATTCGACACACACACACAGCACACAGGAACACTTGATGCATTCTGCCGCCGCTGGCCATATGTTAGTAAACTAGCCGGCAACCGCACCAGCAATACACACGTTCAGGTGCGCGCATATGTTAACCCATTTCCGGCGAGTGGTTTGCACAGATCTGAGCCTGAGAGAGAAAACGGCGTGAAATACAAACCATTTTTTTCTCTCAACTCATTTCGATTACATGTTACTGGATTTGATAAATAACCTTGTCTTAACGCTGAGTAGATCTTTAATTTGTCAACATTTGTTATCAACCTCTTAGACTAGCGGTTCGGATGCCAGTTCGACTATCGATAAGGCTAAAACATCATGATTTGTGTCCCTATCTTTGCATAGAACCAAGTAACAACACATCGGAGAAGAAAGTGCTACATGTCAACTGGAAAATATTGAAGTGAAATTTGAAAATGTCAGAAATTACGTCTGCAGAAAGTTCCATCGTTTTTGGCCCTGCGGTTCTTTGTGCCAGACATGGGTTAAGCATGTCTGCGTGCATGAATGTTTACTACCTTGTCGTATGTATAAGTATATGTACCCTCTATACACCATCGAGCAGTTGTTGCACACATTTAATTAACATATAATTAAACGCGATAATAATGTCAACAAAATACAAACGCGCGCACTACATTCAGCTTAATGCGGCATTAATTTCCACACTTTATGCGGCGTGCGTTTGCGCACGCTTGGCGGCAGCTGATATGGACAGCTAGACATAGGTACATACTGCATGCACGTCGACGACGACGACGCCGATCGTTTATGCAAAGTTAGCTAGTTCGCAGCGCGTCGCGTCTCCGCGCGATTCGATTACGCGCCGCTAATACAGTTGTGACGTGCGTGCATGCATGTTGCATTATGCTATGTGCTATGTGTGGTGATTGGATTCTATTTGCAGTGCCAACAGACGGCGGCGGCGGCGGCGACGGCGATCGGCATGCATCGTAACATGTCTAATGTGTGCATGTGTGTGTAGGTTCGCACAAACACTCACAGTAGCATTCAGCATGTTTTATGTTGCGAGTTGCGACGTTCGTTTGAGCTTTTTGCATGAACGGCGATAAACGCGCACAACGGATGCCAGTGCCAATTACTGCACGCACACACACTCACGTCGAGCACTCAACGAGCATAAAATGTAACTTATATAATCGCGCGGTGTCGCGGTGAGTGTCGCTGTAATGCCCAGCTAGTGGTGCAAATGGCGTTCAAGATAACAGTAATAAGACGCGCGACGTTCGCCTGGTCATATTCACTCGCATAATAATTAACCCAGAGCAGCGGCCGGGGTTGCTGTTGGCTTAATAATAATATACTTTCACTGCACCGCCAACACCATGCAACACGGAGCTAGCAGCCTTTTCATGCGATGTGATCCGCTCTGCGCGCCGAGAATGAGAACACAGCCACCGCACCGCACACTGACTATATTTAGCGCAGGCGCGCGAGCGTAGTGTAGTGGCCGCTCGTGTGTGTGTGTGTAATTAAATGTGGGTGCCGCGCAGTTATGCAATGTGTGCGAATATATTTATGAACATTTACGCTACGAGTATAAGGGGGTTTCAGTAGGGACGCTTCGATCTTCGGAAGCGTATTCTGGAGATGAGTTGATTGTGAAGTTGCACATCCTCATTCAAAGCTACACTTTTCTAGATTACGCAGGAATAGTCGGAAATTATTTTTAATACAACGTACCGACGATAAGATGCATTTCACCCAAATAGAAAACTTTACCGTCCGGTCGTATTTTGGTATAGCATCATTATCAACAAAGGTGTCACGTGGTTTTGAATCTAGAAATATTCCAGCGAGTAACGGCAATTGTAAAAACTCTCTTGATTAGTAGGAGCTGCATAAACGCAGCATAAAAATCACGTTAAATTGCAATGGCGAGAGGAACTATTAACTGCTGGTTTCAGCGTTGTGGCGTCGGTTATTTATCCTTGAAATTCTGTCGTTAGTATCATAATTAAAATTGTGGCAATGGCTGCTACCCGCGATTTATTTTTACAATATTGAATATTACAATGCGCGGGAGCTAACAAGCTGGTTTTTAGGTTGGGCATGTCGCTCTCTCTTGTGCTAATTCAACATGCTCTATGCAAATGCTCCTTAAACCAACTGCTAATGTTTTTATGTGGCGAGCAAGCTCACACCTTATTATTGACATCCATGCTATTGCACTTTCAGGTAGTAGGTACAATATTGTTACTTTCCAAAATAGTCGAAGCTATTCTATTGCTCGAGCTGTGTGATTAAATTAAAAAAAAAATCTTCTTAATGAAATCCCCTCTCTATATGGCGTGAACGTTTTTTTTTGTGGGATGCGAACCTCTTTGAGCTGAACGCGCTGTGCGAATAGCTGCGCAGGAAGCTCGCTTTAAACCGCTTCATGTTGTTGCGCGCCGATAATGATGCTGGCTGGCTGGCTGATGATGATGTTTGTGTTGCGTCTCAACGTCGTCGCAGCTTCGTCGTAGTATCGCGTAGTTGTGCGGGTGTGTGAATGTGTGCCACACGTCTCGCTGTGGCTTCGTTGGTCGTCAATCTCGCCGATGTTTCTCACACGATCGGTTCAGCGCAGCAATGTTGGCGCCCAGCGCGTGGCGACCGGCACCGAACTCTGTCTTGACGCTGGGCCGACGTTCGGCCGACGTGTGTGACGTGTGTGTGACGTGTGTGTGTATGGGTTTGTATGCGTGTGCGTGTCTCGTGCGTGAGTGACGGCGCGACCCGGTTATTTATAAGCGTTTGGCGTGCGCACGACGAACATTGCGCGTGTAAGTGTATGCCTGTGTGTGTGTGTGTGTCGGTGCGGCGACCAGCGGCGGCGGCGGTGTTACACTCGCGGAATCCGCATCACGCCCGCGCAATCACTGCTGCACACGCATCGTCGTGCTGCACACACACGCATGTGGGCTAAATAAACATTGAACTTATGTATTAGGTGTGTGTGTGTTGGTCGTATATGTATATGTATCGGTTGTGTGTGTGTATGTGTGTGTGTAAGTATTCAATGCGAAGCATTCCAAATGCACACACGTACACACACTTGCGGTTTATAATGCCGTCGTGTGTGCTGTAATCCACAAAATTGCACCACATAATCACACCAACGCTCTCACACACACATGATGCTTATTTCACATTCTGTTACAAACACGCACGCACATCACGCGTACACTCACGCGCGCACAGCAGGGGCGCACTCTCTGTATATACAGTGGATATCATAAATTGCAGAAAACATAATCTAATAAATTCAATTAATAGGCAAATGATAATGTTATGTTCTTCAATGTTCTATGATCACAATCATAATTTGAGACGCGAAGTCAAGTACAATGTCGATCCATTAAAACATTACACGGTATTGTTAGTGTGAACTTATCCAACTGGATAACTCTAAAATCGACAACATTGAGAGAGAACAGGTGCGATTTATACTAAGTCCTATACTTTTCAAAGTTGTCAAGTTGAAGTTTTCCTCGACATGCCTCTGTTCAAAAACACGTTGCATAATGTACGTAAATTCCTTGGCAACTCCCAGAAGCCCGGTTCACGAAATGGACTCCAATTTGCAAAACAAAAAATCTTCGAGACTTTTCATATGACAGCCACTGTATGTGGTAGTGGTCTACGAGTGTATATGTGCTGTGCTGTACGCCTATGCGGTTGACCAAAGTTCGGGCGCGCAATGAGTTTGCTCGCTTTGCACTCAATTATGTATTACTATTACACACACACATTCACACACACATGCATGCATGACGACAACGTGCGGTTATGTTGTTTCGTTAGCATCGCTGCTGCTGGGTCAGCCTATTGCTGGGCGCCTTCGTGCATCGCGCATCTAAATGCAAATCACACACATGCACACTGTTCGTTGAATGGCCAGCAACTTGTCCAGCACTCACACACACACACACACGCTAGCTGCTGCTGCCGATGTGCCGACTGCACGCAGAGAGCACAGAGAACATAATTGTACTGCGGTTTAATCTAAATTCAAATGCACGCGATTTGCACTTTTGGCCGGCGTCAGCGCACCAACGAACGCCAACGCCAACGCGCGATGGTGTTTCGATGGTGCAAGCTGTGCTGTGCGAGTGTGTTTGTACAGATGTACGGATACATACTGTGAGTGAGAAGAGTAGAGTGGTATCCAATTTTGGATGGGGGCAATATCTTGAAAGGCATAGTCGATTTATGCTTTCGGAATTTATGTCAAACAGACATTCAATGTAATCCGGCTCGAATGCATTATATTATTTGAAATAATATGCTTTTATGTTTGTAGCTGATAGACATCTGAAGTTCGGTATGCCGACGGATTCAGTTTGTAAGACAAATTCTAGAAAAGAGTGCTATTCGATAATTTTTGTCTAAACCAAAATCTTAATTCAAGAAAATAAATCAAGTCAACAGTCGGAATGAGATATGGATATTACTAATGTGTTGGAGTCTTTATTAGCTACCAGCACGAAAACCAATGAACTTGAGCACGTTAATCGAAGTGTAATGATGTTTTTTTTTATGTATGGTCGCGCATAAGTTGGACAACTTTTGAACAAATAAAATCAGATCCATCTACTCTATGCTCAACACTTCACACACACACAGATTCTACGCGCGGCACATTTCGGCCAGCACCAGCGCCAGAGTCGCAGTTGCAGTCGTAAGTGTCGAGAGTGTTCCGCACTTTGAGCCGCACACACAAACGGCCAAGCGGCCAAACGACCGGTGTTGGAGTTGGTGGTGGTGCAATGCTCTGCTGCGCACTTGGCTCGCGTAGATTTGATTTAATTCACACACTCGTACACACACACACACACACAGGCGGAACATTCACCAACAACTGGAGCGCCGTTGCATTTGTTTGTGTGCACCGGGCAGAGAGTTCTGGCATTGGCCAGAAATGCACCACTCTCTGCTATAATAGTACAGGGTGCGTCAGGGCGAGTTATGAGAACATCGGATAACTATTGAACCAATCAACCGATTTAAAAAAATATATATATAAATTAAACTTGGCCCTGGACAATTTGTTCGTATCAAATATTGAATACATTATCAATTAAATTATTGGCATCGGACAAACTGTGCCTCTTTTGCTGCCTATTCCATAACTTGTCTGCGTTTCTCGGGCGGTACAAAATCGGGCGGTATTTCACGAATGTTCTTATTAAGCTCGTCTAAGGTAAAAGGATTATTGGCGTACATGTTTCGTAGAATCTCTGAACCAGTTATTTATAACGAACATTTTTCAATAAACCTAATGTTGACAATCTCTCCTTATACCTGCTGAACAAACAACTAAAAGATCTGAACAAATACACGATAAATTGCAGAATATTTAGCTATGGCGCTGATTAACCGATATGGTATCCAATAAGTAGTCCAAACAAAGTTCATTGGTTTGAATTGAATTTACAATATAATTCAAGGAAGTCGGTTGAAAAATTTCAAAGTTATTCGATGTTCTGATAGCTCTATCAAAAGTGGAGCACCCTGTATAATATTATACGATACAGTAGAAGAGTGCATGTTCCTTGCACTGTATATGCCAAGTTCGTCTGTGTCTGTGTATGGTATTGTAGCAGAGTGTGTGTGTGTGTTAATCACGACTGGCAATGCCTCTGGACTGGCCGGACTCGTCGACTTGGTTGGTGCTGCTGGCTGGTGGTCGTCGTCACACTTGGCTGCCGCAATGCTGCTGCTGCCGCGATGTTCGCACGCATTTGCCCGCATAGCAATGAGCACAGTAAATCTTCTGTGCTGTTCGCGTTGCTGTGTGCGAGCTCTGACGCTCTTCTATATGAATGTATGTATGCTAGAGCGCATTATAAATAAATATATATTTCACACAGCAACTTGTTCTTTGTGATTCCTGTGGTGCGATTGTGCGGTCGAGATCGTCGTTTGGTTTGGTGTTGTGGTGTTGACTGACTGAGCATTATTCAGCTCGCACTATCGCATCTCTTCGTCGGACTATACTAGTCAAGCTCATCAATTTAAAACATACACGAACACATAAAAGTCACACAGAGAATGTAATGATGCTGTATTGTTCAATGAACATTCCTTAATAATATACCAACATATCGATAGAGTAAAGTAAATTTGTTTTAAATGATAAGGACTTGTTGACAATTTCATTATCATATCTTGAGTATGAACATATTGTTCTAAGTCGATTCAGTAAAAAGTTACGATCTACAAACCGAACGCGAACACAAACACGATTTTCGTTCGATGGTTTTCATATATAGAGAGAACGGTGTTATCAGGGCGCGCTTAGCCTAAGGGTGATGAGACTTTTCTTCAACGATTTTTGTGGATACAATTGAATGAAGTTCAATGAACCAAACTGCATCATTAAAATTTTTTGTAACGTCACGTAAATGTGAAAAATTGCATGTTTTTAATCAATGCGCTAAACTAGTAATAATGATATTCCAACGAGCTGCTAGCCAGCCAGCGACTTGAAAAACTCAAATCACTATCGCAAATATATGCGCAAACAAACAGGAACTGTTATGGCACAAACACAAACACCGCACAGACATCACACACACACAGACATCACACACACACAGACAAAACGCTCACGACGACGACGACGAAGTGCGAATTGCGCAAATTATTCGCACACTCTGCGACCCTGACCACACCAGACTCGCTTCATTCTGTGCTCTGCTGTGCTTCAGTTAGTCCGGCAGACTCTTTCGTTGTAAACACCACACTGCTCTCTGTCTCTGTCCTCTGCGGCCGCGGCTCGCTGGCTGGCTGAACTTCCGCAAACAATAGCGCGAGTGAGTTGGGCAGAAAAAAATGCAGACGATGCGAAGACGCGGCAGCCGCACAAATATTCCAAGCGATGCTCATACCGAGCGACAGTTCCAATCACACACTCACTCACACTGAACACACAGCCCCCCGATATTATGAGGACGACGATATGGAAGCCATAAACCGGCGCAAAACTTCGCCGTCCGCGTCGTCGACGTCTAGCTATAATTTTTTGCCATTCTCGGAACTATGCGCCAGAGCGTTTAGCAAACTTTGAGCACTATAGCTGGCCATAAATACGACACTCGCAGCAGCAGCAGCAGCAGCAGACCGTCAAGTTCACGCAATCATTCATATACACATGCGGCACGCGAAGCACATCATCACAAGCGAATGCGCACGCACGCGGATGCAAAGCGCGAAGCGTGAATTTACACAGAGCACAGAACAGCGGGGAAAATCATACCGCGTCAACACGCGTGCATGCACACACGAACGAACGCAACAGAATTAAAACCGTACACAGAACTCGGCTCGTCGACGATGAGAAGGGAGGGCTACATCAATTGTTTGCATAGATATGCGCACAGCGGCAAGCGGCAAATGAAACTCGCGACTCGCGCCACGCTCCCGTTGTCACACGCGCACACGAACGGCGGGTGTATGCGCGGCGTGCGTGTATACAAAAAGAACGCGTGCGTGCGGCGGCGGCGGCGGAATTGAAGCAAGAATACGCGCGACACGCGACGATGAACATGCGAAGCAAACGAACGGCGAACGGCGCGACTCGGCGACGTGAAAGACCTGCGACGCTCACGACGGTTTCTGTCAGACTGCCAGACGGTCGGCCGCTCCACAGTCGCATACAGTCGCAAGTCGCGCACGCGGCATGTGTGTGCTTTCTCGTTTGTTGGTGTTCGCGCTTGATTGCTGATTGTTGAACTGAGGCGAGAGCTTTTCGGTGAGCTTGGCCGGTGTGAGGAGTAGAGTACAGTGGGGCAGTTTTTGCAGAAGGGGAGGGGGGCAGTTTACGAACCAAACCTTCTCTCAGATTCAAGAGTGCTATATGAGTTTTGGGTAATTCCACTACGATATTTCACAGTTAATATCCAACAATGAACGATGATAAATATCTATTTATTGACTTCGAAGCGAAGTTTGGCGGTGAATTAGAATCGTTTTGAGTTTAAAGGATTCAATGAAAAATGTCAAAGTAACCTAAGTAAATCACTATCGAGTGCAGGCTTTCAAACGACATATCATTGAAATATCAGATTGTTATCTCAATATTGGCGTATATTGTAAAACCACCCTAAGCCGGAATTGCACGGGATCGACAAAAAACTCAGGCTTAGGGAGGTTATTTTTTCAAGACCTGAACAGATCTGAAATAAAAACGAATGAAGCGTGAGTTTAACGTGTATTAGAAAACCATTGAAAACAATAATTCGACAGAGAATCTGTTCAATTTCAATTCT
>JANTBZ010050928.1:0-10395 GCA_024741255.1 Exechia fusca | reverse complement strand
CACACACTCGACTTGTGATTAAACTCAACCTCAATCCTCCAATAACCCTGTATGCAGTTCACGAAAATGTGTTGATGCAGTATTATAGTGGAGGTCTGGGAGATGAAATAAATATATCACAGTTTGGTCATGAGGGATACCTATGAAGAGTTGTAGCCAGTCAAAAAGGGCATATTTCGATACTCCAATACAAAAACTGTATCTTGAATTGCTCATAAATTCCGCAACAGGGCGAATAGGCAAGAATCCAAGAATATGACTTTTTGACCGGTTTGTCACGAAGGACGAGTTGTCTTTGGACCAGAAACCTGAAAATAAAAAGAGTAAGGCCTGAGAAGTATAATTAGCGATAAGTGGAAAACAGCATCTACGGCACTACATCCCGATACAGATCTTGGCCTCCCTTATATTCCTTTGTATATGAAGAGTAGCAGGGCTTCATAACCGATCTCGGGTTTTCCAGAGGCCATATGTGCTTAGCACAGCGCTATAAAAAGCAACCCTAGGCAAAATTCAACATCCTTTCTTGAATCATCGTTAGAAGAAAGAACCCGCACCAGTACCAGGGATTCGAACCCAGGACCATCCGATCGTGAGGCAGGCACTCTACCCCTACGCCACTCAGACGACAGCTCATTTCTACACAACGTAATTACGACCTACCATACTACAATTTTGTGTTTGGTATAGATATATGGTCTTGTTCCACCTCGGAACTTACATTCGTCGTAAGATTGAATGCGAATTTTATTCATATGAAATAGATAAAAAAAAATACAATTCCCGGCGATTATTGGCATTGGGCTGAGCTATGGTCTGCGACTTGTCTATGCTCTTCAAATAACCCTAAACAAATAAGTCAGGCGGCGTCACATCGGTTGAGCGCGGCGGCCAGACGATATCGCCGTTTTTCGTTATGACGTTTTGATCGAAGATCGTGCGGAATAGCGTCATTGAATCGCGGCTAGTGTATGCAGTTGCTCCGCCTTGCCAGAAGTCAACCATGTTATTTTAAGACATTACCGGACGCTGGAAAATGCGATGTAAAATGTACGAAAACGAAATATTTTTTCGCATCAACACTTGTTGAATATTATATTAATAAGATAAGATAGGAACAAATATAGTTTGTGTAGATAGAATATTAGATAAGGTAATCCACATTAAAAGTTATTTCCGTTTAAAAAGCTATAACAACAGTTGGCGCCTCCTGTACAATAAATGTCAAAAAGTACGTAGCAGGGTGTCTGGTTTCACAGATATTTTACGGTTTTCACAGCGATACAAATGAAATCGACAACATCAATACTTTTTTTAATATGACACATTTCTTAGATTCTATTCATCATAGAAACCTCAATCATCACAAAGCAATGAAGAATTAGAGATCCATATCGACGAAAATAGATCAATCATACGGTATAAATAGATCAATAGGGTCGAGACGTGCGAACTTGCGAACTATGCAACATATTATTGACATGCGGGCGGGTGCGTGTTGCTCCAGCACACATCAAGTTAATCATAAAGCACTTACGATTTCAAGTTCACTGTCAGTCCATTATTCCAACGGATATACCTCAACAATGAGTCTATGCTGCGGTCATTGCCACTCACCTATATAGTTTTTTCGTCCGCACCGCATCAATGTTTTGGTTCAGTTTTGGTTCAGTGTGGTGCTATACCGTTTGCATGCACATTACGCGCAAATGTGGGATAGATCGCGCGCGATTGATGAAATGACACGAATCGAGCACGCGGCGCTCGCAAATGGCCCGTGACAAGCGCGGTCACGCATTCTTCCACTCACGGTCAGCAATCGCACCGATCGCCACCGCTGCACGCGAAAACGCGCGAATTTAATCAAATTAGCGGCGATATAATTATATTCTTTGGTACTTTGCGATGTGATCTTATTGTGTGAAACCACCGCGAAGCTGTGCTTTGGGCCAGTCGACGCACGCCTGACGTATATAAAGTGCCAATCGATTGATTTGCGATTAATTACAATTCGACCACCGAACAGAACAAGCATCCAACTACAGTAGCAATAATGTTTCTGAAGGTAGGTCGTAGCGAGCGGAATCGATGGGTTTGGAAGATTAGTCCCTTTACCCTTTGGAGAGTGTTAGAAGCATATTTGTTTAGTGATTAAGTTTATCAGCGTCGTCGGTGTTTTTAACACTTTCCTTTCCTTTCCTTTCGAGAATAAATATTTCAGGTTTAACTGCTCTTTTCTCGGTTCAATTTTTGATTTTATTCTCAATAATGCTCAAAAGTGTAATAAGAAGTAATAAGAAGTCTAACAATATCGTGCATCGTAATCATGTCTAAATGTTCATCATTATTCTGAGATAAGTTCATGATTCCTGGAGTTATAATGTTTCCAAATAATCTTGTAACTACTTTACTGGACTGGACAATTAGAATTAATCAATTATCACCAAGGGTGAGCAAAGATTCTTACGTTTATTGTCCATTAGGCGTCTCTGCCGAACGCGTTGACAAAATGACATGAGAAAAATATCGTTTTGAAGGATCTGTCATGTTATCGCCATCAAAGATGTCGATGTACATGTCTAAAAAAGAGCACTCATTGCTCTTCACGTCATTGCTCTTTTACAGGGTGGCGCAAAAAACCCTATTTCAGAACGCTATAACTTTTGCGAAAGGCCTCCACATTTTTGAAGAGGAAGAATTCAAATGTTTGTACATAAACAGGAAAATGATATCGGCTTTGTGTTCGTCGTCCCGGTCCTTGTGAAATAATGTAAATTTCAACGTTTTTATTCAGCGTGTCAACATAGAAACGTGAAATAAGGAAAAAAATTTGCTGGACAAAATCGAAAAATTAGTCAATTCGGAAATTATGAACTACACTGTTCGCTAGTTAAGGGATGGGAAAAACTATAGACATTTTCATTTTTAGTTGAATTTCTTTAAATCGGAAAACGTTATAAAATGTCTAGTTATTGTACGCAATCCCGAAATAGGGCTGTTGAAATTTGTCAAAATGGTAAACTGTAGTTATTTTACATATCAACTCTTATCTTTCGTCATAGCATACGTTCAGGTGTAAAATCAATATTTTATTAGAATCTGTTGAATTTGGATCATTTTATTGAAGAGAACGGTTTTCTTATGGTCATTAGTTCAGGCATAATTGACGCAACTCGTAGTTAGACAAAAACCGCATTCCATATGCAAAGTATCAGATATTTTTTACTAATTCTCGCGCGGCATGGAGAGCTCTAAAGTTAAGCGACCCACTTTGTGAGGACATAAAACTTACAGCCTTCCACATCACAAATGTGAAAACCGAGTTGAAATTGAAGGCCTATCGCGAAAGTTATAGCGAAAAAGAAAAAGGACGAGAAGAACTAAGAACTGAACATTGATGAAGCATAGCAGACTTCTAAATTAAATTCATACTATTCCACGAAGGTTCTCCATTCCAATTGACCTATTGCGTAAATCAAACAATTTTTAACTGTATATTTACAAAAAATCATGTCCCGTAGACCATCACCGTTCTGGCCCTGCTGGGCTGCGCATCCGCCCACTACGTTCAACCCCATCGAGACCATCATCAGCATGAACCTGCCCACTACGAGTTCGCCTACGCCGTCCACGATCCGCACACCGGCGACATCAAGTCGCAGCACGAGCAGCGCGACGGCGACTCCGTTCGCGGCAGCTACGACCTGATCGACTCCGATGGCTTCAAGCGCATCGTCGACTACACGGCGGACGCGCACAACGGCTTCCAGGCGACCGTGCACCGGGTGCCGACCGACATTCGGGTGCCGCAGCCGCATCAGCAGCATCAGCAGCAGCCGCACTTTTACCATCAGCAGCAGCGACATGCCGTCGCTGCGCCGATGCCGCAGGCGCATTCGCCGCTGCCGTACAACTGGCATGCCCATGCCCATGCCCATGCCCCGGGCATGCGTCACGGCATGACGTTGGCCACCGTTGGCCACCACCAATACGATCAGCATGCTGTTGCAACGACGATGATGGCACATGGAGCGGCGCATGTGCGCTTCAATGCGCCCGGCATCACCAGTTACCATTATTAGAGTTCTCTACATTAGTAGTAGACGTTGGCATAGGAATGTAATGTAATATATCGCAATTTGTACAGAAATCATATGAGAATAGTTTATTTATTATGTTCGAATACAATTGATACTCAGCAATCGAATTCCGTATGAGGAAACCCCTTTTCTATTTGATGTTCAGAAGCAATACTTACGGAGGGAGATCTTTATTCATTTTACTATTTTACAAATATAATTCATGTTATACACCAAGAACATTTTATCTGCTCTATTCTGGGACACTTTCTCAAATTGTAGTGTCGCAACATTACTCTAGGTTATACCACTCAACTGTTCAAACATAGAAAAATTAAAAACCGTCAAGAATTATTTTCTAATGTTTTAGAATGAAAGATATTTGTGGGCTTATCATTATCATTACCATTGATTTGCGTCATCTCTACATCCATTGTACCCCATTATGTAGTGGCGGCTGTATTTGAAATACGAAGCTTACACATGTTTATTCACTGTTGATAGACATACAGTTTCATCCAAACAGGCAGCTTTCACTAGAACGTGATCAGAGCTCAACTTCACTGAAATATTGATAACTGGCTTCACGTGTCTGCTCGCACACGGGCGGAGTGATCGGTGTTGTTTCACTCTGATTTATTGAGAACAAGTTGTTTTTGTGCATAGAAATCTGTCTATTACTGTCTTGAAGCTTCAAGTACATAATGCATTTCGGTATAAAAAGTGACCTTCCTCAGAACATACTTGGCCTATCGCCGTGAACACTTGTATTTAAATGAAGCTTGGCCTTGTGAACTCGGCGCAAGCAATTTGAATTTTCTATCAAAAGTCCTTTGATTCTTCTCCTCGTTAGTGATGGTGTTTTTGACTGATTTGTACTGTGCAAATTATATACAAATGAAAATGAGAAATGTAAAACACAAAAAGTCAATAGGATATAATTTCAGAGGAACATAATGTTAAGATGGAATGTTTTTTATTTATAAGCAGAACACAATACGTCCAAAAGCCATTCATAATTGTATCTAGGAAAAGCAGGACCGTTGAGTGACAATATATACTGTTGTTGTTGTTTCTGAGGCCCCTGATTTTTTATTACATGAACTTTTCTATCTTGGTGGTCTAGGATGACAATGGACACGAAACCATCATGACATTTATTTGTTTTCACCTTTATTAGCAGTGGATACAAGGATTTCAAGAAACGATGTCGCCAAATAGTGGTTTTGTACAACCAAACATGTATTATTGAAGTATTAAATTGAGAGCCTTCTCGAACGAAATTGGAAAATATTCAGGTTGTGGTGTGTTGCTAAAAGATGGTATTATTCAACAATGAAAAGACATTTTAGAAATGTGCAGTCCTCACGAAGATACAGCTGTATATTGCTGATTTTGCTATTTCATATGCATACTACTGGTACACTATTCGCGTTTTATTTCCGAAGCATGCCCATAATGAGTTTCTATCTCGAGTATAGGGTTTCTATTTCAAGTGTAGAAACAAGTTAAGAATATACTACACTATCTTATTACTTATTAATTAGAACAATTAGCCGGAGGATGTGACTTTTCTTCAACAATGTTCATGTGAACAATAGAATGAGGTTTAGTATACAAAACTGCATCATTACAATTTTATCAAGTGACTCCACGTTTACCTACAAATAGCAAAAGAAGTAAAAACATGGACTGGATCAAATTAGTTAGCTAGGGTAGTATGAATAGGTCAAAGTTAGAATTGAAATGCGTTAAAAAACAATTATTATAGTAAGAGTTGCAATCAATCGTCTTCTGTAAACTTAATATAAAACGATAGACAACAAATTAAACACTGTAAACATGTCCCAGCATACTTCCCGTATACTCTAATCAACCAATAAATAATTTAGTTAAATTTGATTTTTACAAAATTCAACTATCCTCTTGCAACTAATCGAATTTAAATACGGAATTTAAACCGATCGTAATGATATAAGTAAATCTCACTAGAAAACAAATACAACACTGTAAAGTGGTACACACAAAGATCGACTCCATTTATTCTAATCTACCAATAAATAATTTAATTCAATTTCGTTTCGTATTTACAAAATTCAACTAACCTCCCCCCCCGAACTTAAACAACTAATCAACAATGCGTCCATTCTAGCACATAAACTACCCCTTCTGCCCCTTGCACCGATCACGCGACGTACACACGCGCGTCTTCGCACAGAACACCAGCCCATTCGGACACGTCTGCTTGACCGCCTTCAGCTCGCCATCGGGCCCGGTGAAGCACGAGAAATAGTTGTACACCGACAGCGAGTCGCGCACCTTCGCCGGCTCGGTGCACTTGATCAGGCGCTTCATTGGCCGTGGCTTACTGCGCCTGGCCGGTCTTGCGGTCGTCGATGGGGTCGATGTGGTGGTGGTCGTCGATGGAGCCGGGGTCGTCGTCGTTGTTCGTGGAACCTGGCGTCGATGGCTGTTGGCCGTTGGCCGGGGACGTCTTCGAGTTGGTCGCTGCTGTTGAGGCTGCTGTGGAGGCTGCTGTCTCACAGCCACCACCGTCGCTTCGACCGGCTCGAACAGCATCGCCTGACGCGTCGCCTCTGGCTGTCTCTGGGGCTGCTGATTTTGCGGCTGCTGCTGCTGCTGCTGCTGTTGCTCTATTCCATCCCCACCATTCCCTCCTCCACCTCCACCACCACCAGCCGCCATACACTCCTCATGCGTCCGTCCATCACAAAACCGCGTCTGCCGATTGAACGCCGTGTGCAACGGACACACGTACTGCATCACCCGCCCGGTACTCGCATGGCACACATAGTACTTTCGGCAATCCTCGCGCGCCGGCTGCCGGGCTCCGGTGACGCAGGCGATCATCTCGACGCGATCGCGACCCGCGGGACTGAGCAGCGGCGCCACCTGCGAGGCGTACGCGGCGTACGGCATGAACGTGTCGCCGTAGTGCACGATCATCGCGTTGAGATGCGCCGCCGACGACGGAGACGAGACGGCTGCAGTATCAGTAGGTTGTTTGTTCAACTGATTAGCGGGTGCTGGTGGTGCTGAAAATGTTGCTGCTGCTGCTGCTGCTGCTGGTGCGGAGAAATTGGGCCGATGTGCGGCCGTTTGTGGTGGTGGTGGTGGTAATGCGTCGATCACGTTCGAAGCGGGCGGTTGGTTTTCGGCTTCGGCAATTTCTTCGTTGGCGTCGTCATAGTACTGTGACGATGATGGCGCTGCGGCGACGAAATCGTGGCGATCGATCGCTGTGTCGTCATCCATCACCGTCATCATCGGAGCGGAGACGATTTGCGGCCGCGGTCGACGTTGGCTCGAGTACAGCGGAAGTGGGTCATATTGCTGCTGTTGCTGCTGCTGCAAATACGTGGCCGGCGCCGTCGGACGCAGCGTCGGATAGGCGGGCGTATTCACCGGCACCTGAGCGTTGACATTCTGCTCGGACAGATGCGGCGTGCTCGGATAGTAGCCATAGTAGCCCTGCGAGGCAGGCGACTCCGTTTTGCTGGCGACCCTTTCGTAAATCGGCGGATAGGCGACATGCTGAGCGGCGTCCGAGCGATCCGGTTGATCCGAGAAATGCGTGACGATGCGGTTGCCGAAACTGTCGTAGCGCGTTTCGGTGGCCTGCGCAGCGTCCGGATTGGACGCCGAGGGCTTGCGGTTCTGGATGGTGATCGGTATGTGATTGTGGATCACCGTCGAGCGATCGTCCTGGTTGCCGTTGGGAACGGAGGATGACGACGCTGATGACTGCTGTTGCGATGAGTATGTTTGGAAGTAGTCCGGTTGCGCGGGCTGCTGCTGATACACGACCTGATTCGGTCGCAGTTGGTGGAACTGCTGCTGAGCCGCCGATTGGGAGAGCAGTTGCTTGGAAAGTTCGAGCATCGATTTGAGTGTCTCGTCGCTGATCGAGTTCAGCAGCAGCGGTCGGCCGGCAGTGTCGGTGGCCGCTGACGTTGGCAAGCTGAACAGCACCGAACCGCCCGGCCGATTGACGATGATCTGTTGCGGCGGCGGTGCTGGCGGTGCTTTTGTGGTCGGTGGCGGTGCAGCAGTGGACGCCACCGGTGGTGGCGGCGGTCGTCGATCGCGATTGTCCGGCACACTTTGCACTTTTGTGGCGGCCGGCGAATTCGCCTGCTGCTGGATCAGCTGCTGCAGTCGGAGAATCTCCGCCTGATGGGCAGCGGGAATGCGACCATCCGGCGAGAGCGGAACGGACAAGTGGCCGGGAGCCGCCATCAGTTGCGGCCGGACGCCCGACTGGATGTCGTGGTGGGCCAGAAAAGAGTTCAGATCGTTTGGCCCCAGTTCGGCGACGGTGGCGGCCGCAGCGGCTGTGGGTCGGCTGATGTTGTTCGTCCGATCGGCCGCCTGTTGCTGGGCCAACGCCATGCTCTGGATCAGCTGCGTCAGACGCTGTAGGTGGCTGGCGACTGAGGGCGCCGGTGCCGGAGCGGGCAGAGCCTGGACGTATGTGGATTTCTGTTTCGACGCAGGGACGTCGATTTTGTCGTAGTCTTCGGCGCTGTCGCCATCGTCACCGCTGGCCTCGAAGTTGTCCTCGTCAGTTGCAGCGTCGGGTCTGGCGAAATCTCGGACCACTTCGATTGCACCCGAGGCCGGAGCCGATGGCGATGCTTCGACATTATCCTCATCATCTACGTCATCGTCGTCGTCGCCGCCGCTGATCGCCGTCGGCTGCAGCTGGTTGGCACTGTCATAGAACTCGGGCTGGTAACGATCGATCGTCTGCTGCAGGCTCTGCAGCAGATCCGTGTGCACAAACACATTCGACTGATCGTTGTCGCTTGGCCGCTTCTGCTGTGGCTGCCCATCGTCGGCCGCCGTGTCGCCCAGCGCACACTCCCAGTCGTCGGCCGGCAGCACGCACAGATCGAGCGCCTGCTCGTAGATCAGACCGCGATCGCATTTCGACGGTATCCAGACGTGTTTCGCGCTGCCTCCGGGCAGCTGGAGGCATTTGTAGAAGAGATCACAGCGCGTCATGTGGGGTTTGGTGGCGCTGGGGCATTGGGCAGCTGATGGAATGAAGCGAAATTGAATTAGTGCGATTTACGCGTGCAATGATGGGAATAATTAATTTAATATTCAATCTTACCGCTCGCCGTCGAACCGCCGACCGCGACCGCAACGACGATCAGCGCGAGAATCTTCAGTATGGTATCCATGATCTGTCTGTGAGTGCTGGTGAGATGTGCGTGTGTGTGTGTGCTCTCCGTTGGTGGTATAATTCACATATTTTGCACGCACGTTACACGCACAGCAGCGAACAGCGAACAGCGAACAGCAAACACCGCTAACAGAGCACAACCGCTTCCGAACGCGTTCGGCGCACAAATGACCTGCCAGGTTTCGCGCGCTTCGCGAGAAATGCGCTACAAAGTGTGGCTGCTGCGCGCGCGCGCGAGCTAAGCTAACGTTCGGGGCTGAGCGGTGAGTATGTGTGTGTGTAAGTGCGGCATGTGTGCACAGTTTACGCTGATTATTTCACGGGCGTGAACTGTTGATTATAGTAATGCAGAGTGGCACGCACGCACCTCACCTCTAACAGCATACCGCAGCATACACGACGATCGACGCGCGATCACACGCCGCGCACAACAAAACGATCGCGCGCGTATATTGACGATGCACGCCGTGCGAGATCTCACACACCCAGCATGCACGACGCACACAATAAAACCACTACCATCGCCCATCCATCACCCATTACGTCGACATCGCGCGCGCGTTTTTTTGTTCGTTTGCAATTTTAATTGAAAATCATACCAGTCAAATCCAGCTGATCTAGTTATGCAAATTGCACGATTCCACCGCATTTGGGGGCGGCGGCGGACGGACGGGGCGGCGGTGTGGAAAGGGGGTGTTAATTGTGATGCCAAACAACTTTCAAAGCAAACACGATTGTGCGGTGTGCTGTGCAAATAGAGGCAGCATCGACTTCCGATCGAGACGATTCAATTTGTAATATTGTATGGATCGTTCGAAAATATGGCACATATCGACGATCGTCGTCGATGCGCTGTCGTCGCCGTCGCCGCGGTTTTCCGCACAAGTCTCGCCGTATGCTCTCGCAACGGATCGAGCGATCAGTGCCGTCTTGTGGTTGTCGGTTGGGCGATGGATTAATTGTCTATGTTCGATATAAAGATATCTCAAATATAGTTTTTATGACCTGGACCCCGCTTAATTAAAAAAAATATGTTTTTCCTCTACCATATACATTTTTTGTACATGGAGAGGAGGGAGTTGTGTCCACTTGAGTGGACACGAG
>JANTBZ010050918.1:0-10395 GCA_024741255.1 Exechia fusca | reverse complement strand
AATGATGAGCTTCGAAGCGACATTTCCCTGTAAACCGGAATCTGTTATGTTTCACCGTTTACTTGAACATTCACGAGGGATTCGTGACTTATCTCTAACGAATACATGGTGGGGCAAGTTTTGCCTAGCCTCTTTATGTTGTATGAATAGATTTTCATGTTAAAAATATCATTAAAATATGTTTATACAATGTTTAGAACACAGTCAATCATTTTTATATAGAAAAAACCTCAGAGAGATATAAATGTGTAGTGTTATGTCAATTTTTTTATTTTATTTATTGCACACGCGAAACCAGATTATAGAGACCATGATGATATTTCTTGGTTTCAAGCGGTTTTGTTCGTTTGAATGAGCATGAAAGATACTTATATGTTATTTTTCGACTCCGAATTTTATATTTTTGGACAAAATCCACGGGCGGCAAAAGGCACGGACGGCACGGGCGGCAAATCGCCCAAAAACATGCTCTCGGCTTTTGGAGTATAGCTTGAAGCACAGACCCAATACAGTGCAATTATGTTTAGCAATCATATAATAGACTATCGATTGCATTTTACCATTTCGAAATTTATTCAAAATCACAGACGTGGGAGATCGTCAAACTTTATAGGCAAAACTTGCCCCACCTTACCCTATATTCTGAAATGTGTGTCCCAAAATGTTCAACTGTTCAACGTCAGCAAAGGACGTTTAAGAGTTAAATTAAAAAGTGAGGAGCACTGCTAAGGCTAAGACTTTTATGAAATCAATCGAATATGTCTTGTTTCTTGTTTTTTTCTTCTTTGGGCCAGTGACCTGAACGTAATGTCAGATACTCATACTTATAACTACCGATTAGTGAACATCCTAATTTATTATATGGATTCCAATGGCAAATCTTTACTATTTATGAATAAAATGTAGCTGAAATTACCGATCATACCTAATACATAATACATTTTGCAGTACATCTTAACGTTATGTTTTCTGTAAATTAAATTGATTTAATTCGGATGTTCTGTTGGTCTTTAGTCTGACATGAATCGATATACAATTCGGGTTTAATAGAATTAGCTGAAACTCGCTGAAACTAGTTATTATCACACACATCATTTGGGATTTGGGCCGTAATTTGTCTCTGTCTCTTTATATAAAACATTTGTAAGGCGATCGATTTCCCATAGAGTCGTGTCTCCGCTATCGGCGGTGTGTGTACTCACTAATGTGCTAAAAATAGACTGATATGTTTGCTGCTAGCGGCGTCTCGACGCCGCCACTGCGTCTCTGTGAGCATGAGCATGGGGTTGGCACGACGCCGTGATGCTACAGCGTGCAGAGAGCGCCCATCCGAGAGAGGCCAGCTGTAGGCCGCGTACACACACAACACACAACCCTCGCACGCCGCCGGTGTGTCGAACCGCATTCACATTCAGTCGGCCGTCGGAGTTCCTATCGGAAGCAAGCAAAATCCGCGCGCGCGTTTGTTCCGTGAGTTCCGCGAGTTCGCGCTGGCGTTGTCGCTGATCTCGATTACTCCTACACCTACACCACCGTCGAGTGAGAGTTGTGTGCGTGCGCGTATGTGTGCGGGTGTCAGAGTGTGTATGTAAGTGTGCGCATGAACTTGTGCGTCGGAGGAGGGTGGTTGTTGGTCCGGCATTCAGCGTGCAATATTTTCGATGGGGTATAGTGGTGAAAGTGTGTCGGAAAATTTGTTTGTGTGGTTGCGAGTACGACGACAAGTACACGTGTATGCGGCTTAAACACCCTCACAGTGTGCGAGTGTGTGTGTTCGCTTCATCCCTTCGACAATTACGCGTCGTTGGGACCGCGCATGAACGAGATGAAATTTTCATACGCCGAAAATGTCTACCATATTCACTGTAGTGTAGTACATCATAATACCTATATGAAGGCACGATATACGTACGTCTCGTTGCAAATTCCGTACCGAACGCACTTCATTGTATTCGAGCCGCCTTCGCCGCAGCTGCAGCATCCAAACAAACTTTCTCGATTTTGTTCATGTCGGCGCACAAAAAACGACGAACATTCGCGCAGAAATAACAAATTTGCCCTTCGGGTATTTAAGCTGCAGGACGACGAAGCGCGTCGTCGTGATACGTGAGGGCTCCGGAGAAGTGTCTGTGCGCACGTGCGCGATGAACAGACATGTGTACATGCGATACGTGCACGCAGGCACATGCCGATGTGCAAATGGTGCACGTTCTGGTAGTATATGTGCCCATTATGTGCACTGCGAGGGTATTGCAAAAATCGACCCAGTTTCCTGGCTTGGTTCAACAAATCCAGTGAGCGGCGGGTGTGTGTGTGAGTGTGTGGACTAATTGACTATGCCATGAACGTCGTCGTGTGTGCCCGCAAATCTCTCTTATGTACCAACCGCATCCACACATCCAGAGCGAATGCAAAATGTATACCAACTACTAGGTGTGCAGCCTCCGAATTGGGCTGTGTTGGGATGTTTGTGCCGAAAAAGATTGTTTGCGGAAAATGTTATACCGGTTACTAAAGGATACATTTATCAATGGAGTTTTCCTGGCGATCGAAAATCAATATGTTTCGCGAAATTCAATCACGAACAATTTGGATATCGCCAAGACTTTCATCAATATCGATGTCCAAAGAGAACGGTCAACAATGGTGTATTGGTGCTGGAATCATCAGGAAGTAGTATACTACATGGTTCACTAAGTCCCGGGAAAATCGGCGTTCTGGTGCCACCACTCTCAAATTGATAACCTTTTCCAGAGGTGCCATCTTTTAAAAGAGGAATACAAAATTGTCATGACATTTCATAGAGAAGTTTGAAAGTTATGCCGTTATTGTAACATGCGGTTCATCAAATACGGGTTAATGGAGAAGAGGGTATTTCGTTTCTTGATGTAGCACTGTTCCCTGATGAGAAAAGTGCGGCTGAAACCAAAACATGCATTATTTCGTGGATGCAGGTTCTTCCCCATCCGTAAGCATAAATCGTAATTGTTTTCCAAAACTCCGTACCTGCTATTTGGGCAACGAAGACGATGCGCGCAGTCTACGCCTAAATGTGTCGGTTACTGACGAAAACTTCCATAAGTCCACCAAATAGTTTCAGAAACAGAAAAGTTTGGCAGCTAAAGATATCAGATTATCTAAAGATATGAAAACAATGTTTAAACATATCGTGCATGCGATTTTGGGAATACAAGAGCAAGAGCATAGTCGAAATCTACAAAATGTCGATAATTTAATGATTGGCCTTCGAATTATACATTTTTATCCGTATTCGGAACTCCGTTACTATCATCAATTTCCAAATTCAAAATGGTGTATCCAGAGAAAGAATGAGGCAGTATAGATCGCGATAAATTGGGAATTTTGCAAGGTTTTGATATTTCAGGATCGCAGGATTTTGGCTATCGGCCTTGAATGAGACTATGTTGAGGAACCTGAAAAGTTGTTATCAAAAAGTTTGTGATTTCATCACTTTTCCCGGGATTTAGTGAACCATGTAGTACTATCTTAGAACTAAGAAAACTCAAATCTAGCGAAATTGTTCAATACTGTCGAAACCTCTATACAAATATCAATGACCCAAACTGTGTTCAAAAACTCAAACAAAATCACGAAAACCACGTTTTTCAGCATGCATTTCCAATATAACGAGTCTTTCAACACAAATTTCAACACAAATTTCAAAAAGACATCTCTGATATTTTTCCCGTTATCAAAATTTGAATATGATGAACTCAACCCAATTCCGAGGTTGCACACCTAGTATACCAACCTGACTCGTCTCTCTTCCCACAACTAGACTAAATTTAGCACACACACACTTGTCACACACCGCCAGTCAGTTCACATCTCATCACACTGTGTGCTTGTCGGCTAACGCAAACAGAGCTGGAAAGTGCATTTGAATCAAAAGTCTACTTACATTCAACCACCGCACTTTACGCTCGACGACGGTGATAAAGTGTGCCACCACACAGAGCACGTGCATGTGCAAGTGTATGCACATTGCACACCGTGCACCCGCGCATTCGAGTGCAAGGTGCCAATCGGTGCCAAAATATGGGTTAAGTGGTTCTCCACTGCCCCGGTGAACCAGTGCAACGATTTGCATTCAGTGGCAAGCTACGACGGTGCTTATTCCAAATTGTTCTTCAACAGCAGTGGCATCGTTATAGTTGCGGAAAAGTGCTCCACAAAAATCAACTGCTACTGAGGGTGGCGCATGTGTGATAATGAAACACGTACGTGCCTACGACAACAACGGCCACCGAATCGCAAACCCTCAGCACCACAACATCGACTTGGGCCACGAGAATTTCGCGTTGCTGGCCGCCTTCGTCCTTTCGACATCCGAATCATCGGCATTATTGCCATCATCATCCTCTGCCGAGGCTCCGAGGTTGGCCGCCAATGTTTACGCGTAATGGCTCGCCATCAGTGAAGAATCGACCGACGAACTCTCCGCCGCGCATTCGCCATAAATCACACGACGTCGATTTGTGTGCACGCACGCAAGCGCTGCGCAACCATGAACTCCGACCAAGCGGCTGCTCCAGCACGACGACGACGACAACATATGCGTGCAGCGGTGGCTTTCGGCCGACCCCATGCCGATGCGGCCGCCCATTGCGCTGGTCGTCAACGACGACGACGACGGGTCGTGTTGATGGTGCTGGCGGCGGCCGTGTTGGCGATGGTGGCGGTGGATACGAGAACGGTGCGAGCCGACGACTACGGTTTGCCAACAGGTATAATGCGATGCGATGCGTCGTGGAGTGGGGGAGTGGGGGGTATCATAGGGGGTATCATAGATTTCATTCGGGAAGGCAGGTGGGTTGGGCGAAATGAATGTTTGATTTATATTTACCATGATTTGCCGGTCGTTTGCGCCGGTCGGGTGTTTCGGCATCGGCATCACGTCATCGGTGTATCGACGACGACGACGACGACGGGTAATGGGATTGCAATAGCATGAATGCAGAAGAATTCGGTCAGTGGTTCCGTGCACACAATTAGTGTGAGCGTGCAGGGTGATTGAACAAGAATATAGTTAGAATATGTAAATATTAGGTGTACTTCCGCCATTCGTGTACTATAAGGGCGTGCTGACATGGATCAACGAAGGAAGGGAAGGACGAACATGTTTGATGAATACTATTTTTTACGTGTACTACCTTCTTTTAGGAGCTTTGGTATCTGTCAACATAATCAATACATAGGTCCATATCAGTTCGCATCTCGAACTTATTCTCGATTGAACATCTCCGTGTTCTATCCAAGGGGGATCGAACACGAAGTCATGCTTTTCTTATTCAGTCATGCTTTTCTTATTCAAATCAAAGACCAGTGAGCTACTCTTGATGATAACGATCATGTCGCAAGTGAATTCAACGCTTTATAAATGGTGATTCTGCTGACAGGAGTTTTAGTTATTTTGATCTTTTGGTAAAACCTGTTAGGTATCGTGTATTATATTAAACGCTGAAGACATATGGAATAAATACAGGTGCTCGATAGCGAACTAAATTGATGTGTTATACGTTGCGATGCGATGCGTACGCTCGATGCATCGCTTGTGAAAACATCCGTTCTTACGAAGAAGTATTAAATTGGAATGAATCTTTGATCGCCACAATAGGAATCCGGATTCTGCCAGAAAAAAATGCCAAAAGTTGTAGCTAGCAATGGCCCGAATTTTGAATAAGAAATATGTAGCCGTTTCATATCAATAAAGTCTCAATGTTGGACAAGAAAGGGCGGGCGCATGATTGTACACCTAATATGATAAAACCAATAGATTTCTTCATGGAATATATGTTAGAAGTTAGAAATCATGTACAAATCAGAATCAAGACATGTATTTATCCAGTCACATGATATAGAATTCGCCACACTATCATAATATAAGTTATCGATTCAAAAGTGTAAACATAAAATAATTCCATCGGCGATCACAAATAATACGAATTTACTTATCGACTTCATTTTCCAATAGGATTAGATTTTTCTGCATATTTTACCATGTTAAAACGTGAACATGAAGTACTTTGAATATTATGATTATCGATTTTCAAAAATTATTCTCCAGAGTACCATGTTCGCATTTCAATAGCTCACATTCACATCGTTCACCAGGCTCGCGAAATGCACGCAACGAATTTCAAGTGCGCGCTCACCCGCGCATACATAAATTCCTGGCCGGTGTGCGTCGGCTGCGCGCGCGATGCACGACTATTTAAAGTTCACGGCATTTGCACACGCTCAGATAAACAATAAACAACACACACTCGCTGCGCACAGCAGGTTGTGCGCATATTTCACCCCTCTCGCATGCGCGCGCGCATTCATTCGTTGCTGCTGCTGCTGCCAATACACCGCAACGGTACGACAATAATAAATTGTGTTAACCATTTAGTGTAGTGCAGCCGCGACAGTAACAGCCGTAGCAGCCGAAGCAGCAGCGAACAGTGCGACAGCTGGCCAAATTAGCATTCAGTAGTTCTGCGCAGACACCTTTGAGTCGAGAACCACCACGCATTCAATGATGATGCACCTTTAGAAGATTTATTCCAACCACCTACCATCAATGAAACCGATTGTAATAGCGATAAAATGTGTCCGCGCCATTTGCGTCACATGGCGGCACGCGCCAGCGCCAGCGTGTGTTTCAATAGTTCGCATATAAAACGGAACAGTGTACTATGTACTACCTTACGTTATGATAGTACATACACTTAAAAAATTGCAATAGTCAAGTTCGGCCATCTATTCAGAGACCCGTACACAAATTTTGTTTAATGAATATTATTCAAACAAACCGTTGTAGAAAAGTCTCAACTGTTGCCAAGCAAGCCCTAAGAAAAACCTCTCTGTTCAAACATGGTAACATGAGAATTTTTGTATTTTTAATTTCGCACAAATTCTTCTCATTAAAACAAATGAATACAAAAGTGTGTGTTTTACAGATGTTTCCATCTATACAAAAATCGGTCTTCTAGGACGCGCTTAGCCAAAATAGAGACTTTTCTCAAGCGATTAGTTTCGTATGCAGTATAATGACGTTCATTCCGCAAAACTGCATCTTTGAAATGTGTGTGGGTGGCCCGGAATAGATAGGCGAACACGATTTATGCTATTTTCTAGGTGTATGTATTATTATGAAGTGAGATAGTACGTGCTGTGTGCATGTCTCGGCGTGTGTCTGAGCATGTGTTCCGCTAGTTCAATTTATTATTTTACGCGTAATTCGTATGTTTTGTTTTCCCGAAGTGGCGAGCTTCAAATGCTTTCTCACTCAATGCTCTTACTAGCAACTGTGCTGTGTATTGTGATGGGAATCGTTTCGCTTTGTTTATTTGCGGTTTCGGCGTGCGCCGGCCGCGAGATCGAGATACACACATTCGTTTCCATTTTACACACATGCGCTGTCCGAGCGCGCGTGCGCGTGTGTGAGTGTGTTGTGCGGACACACTGGGCGCACTTAATGAGTTCGCGGACGCCGCGGCGCTGACGCGCGGTTCAACAACAAATCATAAATCGTGTAACGCACCAGCGCACTCGAGCCGAGCCGAGCCGAGCCGACGTCGCTGTGATTTAAAAATGTGTGAAGTTTGTGTCGGTGTAGGTGCGCAGAACCAATGCTTATTTTCAGCCTTTTAGTTCTGAGACGTTCTACGAAGCGCGCAAAGAGCTCGTTGCCGACACTTTCGCGGGTTGGATGACACATTTATCCATCGCCGAACGAATGGGACGTTGGGGGCGTATATTTATAGACAATAGGATTGTGTGTGTGGTGCGTGTCTGTGTGATTCGTCTGAGAGAGTCGGATGTGTGGAGACGCGGTTGGGGATTTGCATGCATGCTCGTGTATTATAGATATAATCGGAGTACATGCACGTGTTAGACGAAGTGTTTATATTTAGTTTCGAGACTCTCGCGCTTCCGATTGTTGACAATTAATCAATGCGATTTATGAGGCTGTGCTAACGAATTCACTGGTGTTCGTATGAATGGAAATTCGAACACTAAAGCATAGGTATGCATGACATGAATGTGCCAGTTTGCTAATTAGATTCGTTCGGAACACGCCTCATCAATGAACATAGTGCATTTGTTGATTAATATACAGGCACGTGGAATTTCGTGATTATCCCAGAGCATAAAACGAACATTCGAATATATCATGAAAACATATAATTGTTGATGGATATGTCCAACAAACATCCGTCACTTAATAAAATCCATATACCTTTCGACGTATTCGTACACAGAAAGAAATCACGAAATTAATTTCGCTTTCGCTTTTTCCATCCCTCTGTGCGGTGTATATTTCCGCTGGCGCAACCACGTGAGCAGAAGTGGTCGAGGAATGGGGTTGCCATGACACGGAAATACGCCTCACCTGTGGCAGTCTAGACGCTACTCTGGCTATACTGGAGGCTACTTATACGCCGAATTGTAGCGGCCAGGAAAACGACGACGACTGCATACACGCCAACTACAAAAAGTGAGTACATACATATATAGAGTAATCTACGTAATGTAACATACCAAAGTGGAATGCAATCTCAACGCGAATTGATAGACAAGAAGGACGTCGAGTAATGGAGTTAGGGGTGATGTGAAACGACTACTTTTACTCGAAAAACTACTCCAGCGTACATAGACCCCAATTTACTCTACTACATAGTATGCACGAGAGTTCGCAGCATCACACGGCGGTTCCGTTTAATATCCTTCCTGGTATAACATGAATGTTACGCTTTGTGGTTGCCGACAGATGGTATTGCCTGCTGAACATTTCGTTCCGGAAATATCTCATAACAAACTTTCAGCGCACGCGTTTCGTGTGTATGCACTTGAAATTGCAAAGTCTCGGCCGCACAGTTTGACGACGACGACGGAAGTTGTCGACATGCAATTACCTTTCCGAATAATTCAATTTTATCATATGTGTAAAGTTGTCGATAAACTTGCATCAACTCGTCGTCGGTAGCTCGCACATTTCACACACACGAACACCGCAGCGACGGGTGTCTGATATGTAATTGAATTACTGATGATGTGAGGTAGTTGCGCACCTTCCGACTATACAAATAGCCAATTACTTACATGCAAATATTCCACCCACAGACTCACCAGTTCGTACCACGCACTGCCCAGCGTCGACCATCAAATCAGCGAGAACGAGGCGGGTCGCCAATTCCTGGCCGCACTGCAGCGACATCGGCTCGCTGCCGATCGAGCCGCCGCCGAGCAACAACGCCGTCAGCAGCAAGAGTCTGCAACTGGGGTTTCCTCTGGCTCCGACGCATTCGTGAGCATCAAATCGAAGCGCAACTCGCTGCGAGACGCCCTGGAACGAATGGTGGCCGACTATCTGCAGGAACTGCAGCCGACGTCGAGCGACAGCGTTCGATCTCGCCGATGGGCTCGCCAATCGGAGGACGACTACGCGGATGAGGCGGATGAGGCGGATGAGGCGACCTCAGCGCCAGAGCCAGCCGGCGGAGACGACGACGATGCGGACGAGCAGGACGTGAACGACCTGAGGCGCATCGAAATTGGGTCGCGAAATATCACGGTGTTGCCGACGCAACGGGCGCACCAGGCGCAGCGCATCGGCAAGACATCCGAGTGCCCGGAGTTTCGGAGACGTGTGACGAAGCTGGACCAGTATGAGCTGGACAGGGCGCTGATGAAGGACGGCGAGAGTCGTGAGCTGAACATTCGAGGCGTGCTGAATCATAGGTATGAGGCGGTGTGGGTGGGTGGCAGTGGCACCAGAAAATATCGCGTCAACACCTCTTAGCATGTGACTTACTAGTACTAGGTACGCAACCTCTTGATTGGAATTGTTTCATCATATTTAAATAGCGATAACTGGAAAAGTATAAGTGATATCTTTTTAAAATTGGTGTCCAACGTTAGCTACACCATTCTATCATATTTTTGTAAATTTATAGATCGCTAACGATAGTCCTTTACCTTCCGCGTTGAAAACCATACAACAATCCCTTTTTCGGCTCCTTCGAATATTTCGAAGTGTAGTCCTGAATGTGTGTGTCATATCGAGGAAAATGGAGGTTATCAGAAAGCGACAGGTCGCGGGAAAGGTCCTGGCTCTCAGTTGAGCGAGAGACACCTTATATTGACCACTTTAGCTGCATGCCCATGAAAAATGCGCTTGAAAATGTAAGCGGAAACACGTGTTTTTGTGTGTTTCGTGTTTTTAGTGTTTTCTTGCGTTCTTGAACATAATTTGGATCGGATCGACATTTTTTATGTCGGTATCGACGGTATTGAATAAATTCGCTGGATTTGAGTTTTCTTAGTATGGATACTCCTTCCTGATGATCCTATCACAAATACTGCATTGTCGACCTTCTACGTCGG
>JANTBZ010050917.1:0-26410 GCA_024741255.1 Exechia fusca | reverse complement strand
ACTTCGTAGAACATTGTTATTTTGCTGAAATCATGTATCATTGATTTCCTTGATGAACAAATGCTTGGTAGAATTCAGTGAACATTTGCATGATATAGGAAGCATGTTTGAAGTTCGCAAAGTGTCTGACTAAGGAAACATGCGTCCCGTTCCTCTAAATCTGAAGTATCTTGATAAAAAAACAACATTCAGAAAATCTAGGAATTATATTCGTGTTGTGCGTCTTTCTTCAATCCAAGTTATGATATGCCAAAATCACATTGATTCTTGAAACGCACACAAAAGCGACAGAACTTTTAGCGCCTTGTTACGTACATTTTCATACACAAATTAAAAGTTCGTAAATGGTGCTCTGGAGCAGAGTATACAAACTTTTAAATGTCGTGAGGTGATATATCGTCGCGCGACGCAAGAGCGAGAAAGTGTGAATTAGAGTTAACACCTAGTGATATCAAGAGGAATTTAAAAGCTGCTTTTGCTTCGATTCAAGAATCGATGTGAATGTTAACGCATGTATCAAAGATCGAGCTCAAAATTTATCGAGTATTTGATTGAGGTCTTCTCTAATTATTCACATTACCCAAATATTAAACATGTCAGATGAATGATGAATGTTAGAATATGGCTACAACATGACATGGTCATATTAAAAAATCATTTCGTGAACAAGCAGACAAATTCCACATATCAAAGTAAGATATATCTAGTTTTAGTTTTATGAAATCTAGCTTTAAAACTACCCCAACCAACCCCTGAAAACTGTCAGTCCAACTACCGCCCTGCCAGCGATCATATACACGCACGTTCATATTGCGAGCCACATCGCCATCGCCAGCATGCTCTCACTCACGCACTCACTCGCTGCACTGCGCGCGCGTTTATAACTTCTACCGCGCAATCATATCAAACTATCATCACGGCTGCCCGACGACGACGACGACGTCAGCGAGCCGGCGAGCCGAGCCGCGTGCATCACACCCATCAACCCAAATCGCCTCACTTACATGCAATCCACGTACGCGCCGCGCGCTCGGGTCGTCAGAAAAACACGCATCATTCGCAGCGTATGAATACATACCATAAGCAATCGAGCTGTGCTCGCGCGCGCGGACTGCGAAATTACGCCATCCGCACGCACGAACGACCGGCATGCACACATGGTCGCAAAACAACACAAATCGCACGAATTAAATTGTGCATCGCGCACAGCGAAATCATCACTGCGCTGCGCGACCCATCGTAATATCCACATGCATACATACTATACACAAACGGACTTACACAATCTCAAGCGTACAACTGTTGAAAAAATACCACTCGCAAATCAACACAATAAAACCGCTCACTGCGAGCGCAATGCACTGCGCACACACAAATATTCGACCATTAACAATATGCACAAACAGCGCGGAGCGAGGCACGCACACACCAACATCAAATGGCGTAGCCGCGGGCGTGACGACTGTGTTGTCCGAGTGCGCGCGCGCGGCAAAATAAAACCGAAAAAACGGCCAACATGCACCGCAGTTCAACATCAGCGCGTCGTGCAACATGCGTTTATTAGATACGGTTTCGGGAATGTGCGCATGCACACACACACACACAAGCCTCAACGCACACACAGTTGGCGGATGCAAATTTGTGCACGATGCGTGTCAATCAAGCGAACAGTGCGGTGGGCATCAATTACAATACGCACGCGGCGTGCGCACGATTCGAATATGCGCAGCATAACCGGTGTAATATGCTGCGCAGATAAGGCAATGTGCTCGCGAATGCTCCAGCAATATTATAATGCGATCTGCGGTCCGAATTGCGCGCGCGGCACAAAAACCGAGTGCACGTTATGCATCCGGTCACGTATTGAATGACGGCGGTGGCGGCATGCAGATGAACCCAGGCTCACTCACTGAGCGATAATGATGTACATATTCATATTTTATGCTGACCGGAGCAACGGAAGAAGAAAGGAACTAGCCTGAAACCGACTAAATAGAGCTAATTATGTAAGAGGATAGGCTGGTGTTTGTTTGTTTTTTTCGCCTCTGTCAAGGGCATCGTTAGGCGGCCACGGCGGCGGCGGCGGCAATGGCAGCAGTGGCACAGCGGAGCACATAAATCGACCCGGTTTGTTCGCGGAACTGGCACATGAATCGCGAGTGTTTTGAAGTGTGCTGCAGCGGCATCGCAAATAAATAAATTGCCATGCTCTCGCTTGTTGCGCTCACACACACACACACACTCACACAAATAGCTGCCGCCGCCGAGTATTCAAAGTCGGTGTTCCATTATATGACCTGGTTCTGTGTAAACATGGCATGGCAAATATTTCAGGAGCGCGAGTGCGAGCGCGATCGGCAGCAATGCAAGTGTCGAATGAACGCGCGCGCGCGCAGGCACATTATTTTTCGCGTGGCGGCCATAACAATGTAAAGTGTATACACACACACACACGCGGGGTGCGCGAATGCCGACTCGCAAAGACATTAAACATTGTACAAACACAAACACAAACACACACACAGAGACAAACATAAAAGCCATTGCATTGCGAAGTGCACAGCTTTTCTCTCTCAGAAATGTTTGCGGGTGCATCGGGTGTTTGGTTTGCCAGCCGATCGCGTGCGCGCGGTCACACATAAAGTCATTTGCGGTCACACAGAAATCCGCGCGTGCTCGATGTGTGTGACTCACGAATAGTGCATCCGATTAGGGTTGTGCTGTTCCATTTGGATACCGATTAACGCTGCATTAACGAGTTCATAAAATCGGCTTCAATCCACAATTTAATTGTGAGCTAATTCGCGGGTGCTCAACAAATAGATAAATGGCAGATGAGATGCTGCTGACTATTGTTGTCGTCCAACTCACAGCAACATATCCGCGAGTATTGATGACCACGGTTAAATACCCCCAGGGCAGTTTACAACCACAAATTACACCTAATCCGTTCATGAGGCTGTATTTATGTTGGGTAGCGTTTTGTAATATTAGCTCGCAAGTCTAGGAACTATTTCGAATGGCATTTGTTCGTTCATGTTGACGTGATTTTCTCATGCACATGCGTTTGATCGAAGTCAAATTGATAAATGACAGAGATCCTGTCAATTCACAAATCATATTATGCTGAGAAATGAGCAATATCACGTTTTTCAAATCAATATTTTCGCTCAGAATGAGGAATATTGATATTTATAAAAAGTTATTCATGTTAAATTCCTACTATCGACCATTCTGACAACCCCAATGACCAGCATAGAACCCATGTATGCGTGTTTCTTGTATGAGTTTGTGTGCTGCGCACTTTGTCTGTTTATGCGCCTGTTTGCCTGGCTGCGCGTTCTGGCTTCGAATCCGTGCGCGCTGCATTGATGCTTCAATGTATGCGCGTAACACACACGCACACAAACACTCACACATTCGTGGATGGCGCATCCGTGCGCGCGGTGCCGATCGCTTGAACACACACGATCGACGACGACGGCACACACATACAGGATGGGACTAGAGAAGTTTACGGAAATAACGTCCATTGCGAAAACAAATAATGTTTTCTGGATTGGATATTCTTCTGGATCATATTTCTCTCGCTTGAAGAAACGGTCTCTATATCCAGTCCTATGCGTCACGATCCAAATCAGTTAGCTTCGCTTCCATTCTGAACTCTATAGGTTTTTTATCACAAGAAATAATAATAGCATAATTTTATGTCGTACAGAATTAAGCGTCCCACCCTGTGCAGCCGAACGCACTGCGCGCCTGAAAATGGTATTGTGACGCGCGCGCGCGCGCGATGCTCTCTGCCTGTGTGCATTGTTGAACGACACAACGACGTTTATGCTTTGCAAACAGCAGCAGCAGCAGCAGCGCAACAGATAGCAGACATAGATATGCCCGATGTGCGCGCAGCCCTCTTCACTACCACACTACCACTCGACTACCACCATACCCGCCGCGCCGCGCAGCGCCAATATCATATGCATATGGGCCTGTCATTAAGTGTATTTAGCATGTTCTGTGTGTGCTGTGCGCTGCGCGCGGTACGTGCGATTATTCTTTCAGTTTTGTTTCGTGTCGCTGCGCCGCAGTTCGATGCAGAGTTTTTTCCTCGCTCTGCCGGCCGGCCGGCGATGTTTTGCGGTGCTGAGTTTGATTTCGCGTTGAGCAGTCGCCTGCAGCAGCAGCGGCGGCAGCAGCACCGGCAGCCGTCGTCGTCGCCGCTGAACATGCAAAGAAGTCAGCCACATTTCGACGCGTCGCGCTCGAGACATTTTCGTCTGGCACAAGCGTGTGCGCGGGCATTTTTTCTTTTCTTCATTTTGCCTTTTTGTTTGTTTGCCGCGCCGCGCAGCGCCCGATCGAACTGATCGGATATGCTCGGCTGGATGTGGATGGATTTGTTTGGTGGTGTCGCGCGCGCTCGCGAGCGGTGGCCGCGAAGTCGCGACCGGCCGGCCGGTGTGTCTATAAATTGTTCGTTTTGTTAAACGCTTGGCGCACGCTCGCGCTCGCTCGCTCGTCTTTTGTTGAAGTCGTGAAGTTGAGTTAATTTATGGGGGCCGGTGCCGGTGACTCGGTGTGTGTGTGTGTGTACGACATTCGTCGTTGACTGCGCAGAGGCAGAGACGTCGCGCGTCGACTGGATCGACGACAAACAAATGTAATCAATCCGCGCGCGCACGCCCGCACGTCCTTTGGCCCTGTGCCAAGCGACCGAGAAGCGACTCGCAGGTCTGCGTATGCGACTGGCGAGATAGTAGTAGGTTCGGAGGCAGGAGCGGCTCCAGATGTGGGGGGGGGGTGTGTCCGCGGACAAACTCGAAAAATAGTTATGCATATGGTTGATATTTTTTACGTTTCGTATACGCAAGGAGCTCGAACTTCTGTAATATAAATCTGATCTCCAAAAGGTGAAATCAAATTGAAAGAACATTTATCTGGCAACATTTCTGCCAAATATTGTTGTCATGTGAAATGTTGATTTACAGAGCAAATAATTAAAATCCGAATGCATGTTTTGCCGACGATTGAACATGTCGCAGCATTATTTCTGTTCATTGTATCGAATGAAACCGGAAGAAACAAAGGAACTAGGTTACATATGAAAATTAGATACAATGATGTTTAATGTTGGATAATTGTCAAGATATTACTACATTCTAAAGAAACATCAATCTTCAATGGTCACCATTACGTTGTTTTAAGTTAAGTTATGTTGCGCTCAGATGATTCAATCATGATGCTTGAAGTTTGCTTCGAAGTTATTCCAACATGTTCTACAACCAATAGGACAGAGGAGATATAGAGAACATAACTGGTCTAATGAGTATGACTAGTTATGTTCTCATCAGACTGGATAAATTAAGTGTTCAATGTGCAATGTCGGAATAGTTTATGAAGTTCAATGCAATCAAGTAAGACTCTGCTTTTAAAATGTTCATGTTCCTGAGATTTATGTTGTCTTATGTGTCTGAAATCACGAACATCCTCCCCCAAATAGTGTCCATGTTCCGCGCCTGCTCGCGCACCCGCTCGCTTGCGATGACACACGATCGCAAGTGTGGGACAAACATTTATTTGTGTACACATTGTGTGTGTGTGTGTGTGTGTCTGTATGTTTGCTTGCTGCCTGCCCGCCGGCCGGCCGGCTGCCGATGTTGCTGCCTGATGTTGCGGCAGTGGCGATGCCAGCCGACCGATATGAATGACAGAACAAACGCGCGATCCGCGAAGCGCGCATGCACGCAGCTCGAACAAACCCGCCCGACCCCGCGCGCGGGAAGGACAAAACTCATCGACTCGCATCGAAACCGAGACCGAGACCAGCGCCGATCGATGCCTGTCATTCAGCACATGTGTGCTTGCATGTGTGACGGCGGCGATGGCGGCGCTTTCCATCGAACATGAGAGCAGCTCAAATGCAACGCGAGTGGTGGTGGTGTTTATTACTTTGCCGCACACACGCACACACATCATCGATTTGTTAATTATGAATTTGCGCGGCGCTGCCGCCGCAGTCGTCTTGAATTACCACACAGACATATCGAACCGACGACCGAACGACCAAAAGACCGACGACCGAAGACGCGCCCATCGAGCGTGAATCACACACACACACACACACGTGAACGATTCATTTCACACAAATTATGTACGCAGATCGCGCAGAAAGACGCTGCAGAGACGCGCTGGGTTCAACCGTCGTCGCGCGTGTTTCGGCGAAGCAATGAAAACTAACCATCAATTATTCGCAGGCATATGGAAATTGTGCGAGTGCGCTCGGGCGAGTGCGAGTGCGCACGTGAAACGAGTGTTCATACGGAGCACTAGGCATGTTGGGAATATTGGTTGATCGATTATTATATTCCATAGATTATTTTAAAAAATTCTGAAAAAGTACGTCTGCAACCCTTTTCGGGATAAATGTCTACTTTAGCATCAACATACTCTCTATCGCGTATGAACGCAAGCCAGACCGAGCATTTTTATATGCGTTCCCAATCTCGTAAGTGTTGGGAAACGAATTTCCGCTAGATTATCAAAATCTCGTTTAAACATCAACCGATTTTAATTAAATTATTTTTTTTATTTTTATGACGTTTTATGACGTTTTATCGATTTAAAAACATACAATTGATAAGTAATTCAATAGCGCAAGATTCCCAAGTACAAAGACACAGTGAATAATGTCAATCGATCACTAATAATTAATTTTTCTAGAAGATGATCATTATTGATTATTTCCTCCGATAACACATCCCCAACAGACCAGAGCTCAAATCGAATTGAATTTGCGATGTTCAGACGCGTCGCACTGAACGCAGCGCAACAAACCGAAAAAATAACGCGTCGCTGCGCCTGGCACGTCAATCCTCGGCGCTCGGCGTCGAGTGCATTGTATGCATATGTACGCCAGGCACGCAGGCAGACAGACAGATATTCAAAGTGTGTACGCGCGCATATCGGAACGAAAGCAGCACTCCTGCGAGTCCGCACCCAGCAAAGAAAGCAATTCTCGCACGCCACGCGGCGGGCAGATACCATAAATTAAATTTGGCATTCAAATTGATATTGAAAGGCAGATAAGCGCAAACACGGTGACCAAGGCACGATGTGCGCGCTCGGCGAACAAATGCAGAGCAGAGCGAAAGCGGCCAAATGACGCTCACATGTGTGTGCTTTGCTGCTGCTGCTGCTGCTGCCCGATGTCGATTTCGGTGATTGGGCCCCGGCCGAATTGCCGTTGTTCGCCCGGTGCGTCACACGACGACGACAAAGACACGTCTCGCGCGATTTTCGGGACTGATGTGTCGCTTTTGTGTGTGTGTGTGTGTGTGTGCCGGACAGACCGAATGTGTCCGATTGATTGCGCTACATTTTTGTGCCAAATGGTCGCGAATGCGCTGCGCAGCGCTGCCTGTCCATCACTTTGGCTGGCATGTTCGCAGCGCAGAGCGCACGTGTGCTTCGTACATGGTTTTTAACGAACCCGCAAAGTCGTGTGGCGAGGTCGCCATTTGGGCGCGCGCAATGTCTGTCTTTCGTGTGACAAGCCATTGTGTGCGAGCGGTGCCGTTTTTTTTGGTTGGCCGTTTCGCTTCTCTTCGCATACGGTTCCCAACGAAGGGGTATGGAAAGGGTATCCGAATTTTTGGGTGAATTCGTTGCGAATGTCGGGTAGAACGTCTATTGATTGATCGAATGTGAATGATAAGCGTGTTCCCGGGAATCCGGGCAATTAGGCGCCGGCACAGAGGATACTTCTACTGGATACGCAAATATGGCGTGCTGTGTGGCTGTATGGGAATATTGCAGACTAGTATGCTGCTTGATCGAAACGGCGTAAAAAAAATGCATAAATATGTTGTCGATCGATGAAGCGTCAAGGCATCAAGAAACCCGAAAGACAGTTGAGACATGAGCATCGTTGTCGCGCGTAACGCATTTAACATAACTACGTCAATTATATGGGAAATTCATTATGGTTTTTATAATGCATACCTACCGCGATATTATCGCGCATGCGCCAACGACGTAACGGACAATGTGCTGCTTCTGTAGAAGGAGCAGCATTCTTACATTTACATGATCGCACTTTTCGCTGTCGAGTTGATGCCAAGACCAACACAAAAACCAGACACTCGCAGTTCTGAACAGTCATGTTATGCATACATAGTAGGCTGGGTCAGTTTTGCAACAGAAAAATAATGTATGTATAAAGTGTACAACATAAATGCAGATGTTCAATATCAATCCAAACATGTCTAGGGAAATTATTGTAAAAGCTCAAATCACATTTCCTCAATTATTTCTGGACCGATAGAAGCCAATTTCCGAATGATTCACGATCTCAAGAAATATAAGTATCGCTCCGGTCTCATGTACAATGCATCGTTCAGCCTATGCCTTGGCGTACAAAGTACAACGTGAATACTATATAATTTGGCGTACTACGTGCTCTCACTACACACGTTCGGCAGCAAGTTGAACCGACGACACGCATCTCGCCTTTAGTTAACATAATAAACCAGTGCGTGAGTGTGCCGGACAATACCGTAATCGAGTGAATCCAGAAAAATATACGTTCGGGGCTCCCACCAATCAGAGCGGCAGCAATTAGCCGCCAATTGGCGTGCGGCGAGCCAAAATAAGCATAACTGCATATTGACACGGTTTGCACGGTCACCGATGCAGATTCCGGAGCACACCGCAAACCAATTATACACACGAGCGCGTGCACGCATGCCCGCTCATAATAATGCATGTACGTGTCGGTGGCGGCGGTGGCCACGGTTGCCTAAATGGGGCCGTGGCAACCACGAGCCGAGTTCCAAACACGTACAAAAAGGAAAGGTGTCAGTGCCACACTCAACATACTACATTGCTGCTGCTGCTGCTGCTGCACGAAGTTGCAGTGCTGGTGTGCTGATGATGATGATAGACACACGATAAATGCCCGGGTATTTATGTGTTGACTTGGTCACGTTTTGCCAGGCTAGGCGCACCGAAGGCTGCGTGCTCGCACGTGGATCCTAGCAATGAGCTCGCACGCGCGCGCGAAAAACACTTTCCAAATCCATAAACATATCGTGTCGGCGCATACGCGCACGAAATTTATATAGATTGCGTTCGTTGTAGCATGCGGAGCATGCGAGTGACACACATTGCACTCGAACTCGCACTCGCAAAGTCGCCACTAGTCGCCCGTAGGAGATATGCTCTACACTAGTAGTAGTCTGCTCGATGCCGAAATGCGGAAGCTGTTTGCCGCCGGTGTTCAAACGATCTTTGCAACATCGTCGTTTCGCAACATCATTGACCATATTGCCAAATGGCAAATGGGCTGCGCCGAGCCGAGTAACATACCGCGCAACATAACGCAACATACCGAATCGACGACGACGACGATTTGCACACATATTCTGCATCTGTAACAACATTATAACCCTTTTTTGGGTTGGGACGGTCCTCGGGTTCAGGCGAATATGTCGCGCTTCGCTTCGCGATTTTTGCGCATTGCCATTTCGAGAATATTATCCGAACATCTCCGCGCGCGGTCGCGACGGGTGCAAATGCGGGCGCAAGCATATGCAGAAACGCATACAGACACACACACGAAAGACTGCTATGCTCTCCTCCTCCACCTGGGTGGCGCAAAAGGTGCGCGCGCGCGAGCAGACACAGTCATCGAGACAGTGCGAACGCGTTGATTCATTAACCTTTGATCTGTGCACTGGTGGCTGATAAACACACACACACTGCAGACCTTCGCCGTCGTCGCAATAAGCTAATGTGGAAGAGTGAGTGTGTGTGTGTGTGTGCGGGCGACAAAATGTTGCAGATGGATAGGGTTTCTCAATAGGGACGGTCGATAATGCGATGATTGTTAAATTGAGCATAAATTATTCTTTCATACAATGCGAGTAAAATTTAGTCTAGTCTCTACACTTCTATTAAAAATTGCAATTTGATCATAGCATATAAGGAAATGTTGGCTGTAAACTGATTCCATCACAAATGGCACAATAAACCCATGAATTTTGTCATTTTCACTTCGACAAGCTGTGCTACTAAATTCCGAAAATCGAACATTATCCATCAGAAACCCTATACATTTGAATGTGACTACTTCAACTCCGATTGCGCAGCATCGATGGGCCACAAGCCGCAAACTCTGCTCTGCTCTGCACACGATCGCAACGAAATTGTCGCGAATTTCGTGCAACTGCTGCTGCTGCTGTTGCAGACGAATGTGTGAATCAGATTTGCTGCGGCCGCCAAGATACTGCTACGTACGTGTTGCTCAACCTCATCGCTCGCTCGCGCAATGCTGCTGCTGCTGCTGCTGCAGAGACGGTATACTCGCGCAATTATGGTGCATATAACACCGCTGATTATCGTGCACCCGAACCAACCTGACCAAAAATTTGCAACCGCTCCGCCGGCGACGGCAACTAGCATAATATGGCCACCAATTAAACAGCAACGAGTAATTAAGACGCACACACACACGCGTGCAATGCGAACCAACCGAACCGGGTACGCGCAACAACAATTGTGCAATGGACCCGAACGCGGTCCTCACGAGCGTGAAACAGAGCGAATGTATGAACGCATCGCAGCGAAATGATGAATGGACGCGCGTGCATTCTATGCTACATCTCGTACTGCCACTGCGAAATCTGTAACGCGAGACGCGACAGCGAATATTGCGGCAAATCGATTATGCTACATTTCGTGGGCACACGACGAAGCCATTCTTCGGCAGCATGTCGCTGCGCGGTGTTTACACACACACCGACACGACACACTACTCCACTATTACACACGCGCGCGCAAAATATTTGTGCACGACACTTGTCGCGGCTGCCGTTTGCTGCTGCGGTTGGGCAAAGATCGCGAAGACTGTGACGACGAACCTCAGCAGTGCGCTGAACACGATTATTATGCACATATGAGTGCGCACGCGCACGCGCACCGCACCGCACACACACGATTGCGCCACATCTCCACATCGCCGCATACAACGCCGGTATGCCGTGTATTTCGCGCAAAAATATTTTAAGGTGAGCGCTTGAATTGAACCAGTTTCCACCGTGCGCGACGACGAACGCACGCACGCATGCCAAAACGGCGGCCCGGCAGTATGTGAGAAAAATAAATACTTGCGCACATTACGCGCGGACACCGTTTGCCTCGCTTGCTCGATCAAACGCGCTGGTTCTATGCGGTGCTGCGCGAGTATGTTTGGGTGCACTGTGCAAAATGTGCATATGTTCGCTGCGCGGTATTTTGACACACTCGGTAATTTATATGCACAAGCACACAGAGAGCGAACACACGACGACGACTACGAGGTGCATTTATGTGCGTGCTTGCCACAAACGAGCGCATGCTAAATGCACTGCATCACCACAGCCGCACAGCCACACCAACTCGAGCCCATAATTTATGCACTCTATGTATGATTTAAACGATACGTGTTAATTTAAATCAAATAGGCACACACGCGCACGCGCGCGCCCGCTCGCTAGCTCGCTAATTTATAGGTCTGTCACATTTTCGTGTATAATTGAGAATTATGAATGCAGCGTGCAAGCAACTGGGCGATGGATCGTGTGTGTGTGTGTGAGTGGATTTAAACCAAGCGAGCGCGTTTGAAATCAATCCGGAATGTCTACGACGCAGACTACTAGAGTAAGTGGACTGCATTAGAGTCTCTTGAATGTGCAATCGTTCATGTGTGCGATCATCGATTACGTCAAATCGGACAGCGCGGCGACCGACCGACGGGCGATCGTGAAATTCGAAGCTCCAAATGACCGTGAACCTCGCGCAGATCAACGCCAACTCGCTCGCAGTGTGTCTGGGCATTTTTGCATGTGCTTCGCGTAGGGAAAAAAGTAACCATGTCACGCACAACACACGCGGGTACACGTTGGCGATAGAAAACACACGAGAAGACAACACACGAGACAATATATCAATCGATCCCTTTTTCAGATGTCACACACACACACACACGAGCAGCAAGCAGCGTCTCACGAGCACGACATCGACGAAGCATCGCGACGACGGACGGCCTCAACATGATGCACGATTCGATGGCCTATCTTCACCATGGTCGTCGGCGTCGTGGGCGCTCACGAAGAGATTTTTTTCTTGTCGTTCGCGACCCGCTGAGACCCGACGACAGCTCAGCGCGAATAAAACATTCGAATGCAATCGCAGCGCATCGCAGCATAGGATTTAATTGCATAACATACACTCGCTCAAACCGACCGCACGGCGTTTGATGACGATTTAATTAGCTCACGCTTTGTTTGTTGTGTCTGATGTGTGGTTCGTCCAATATCACTTGTTCTCCACAAGTGACCGCCCTCCGCGCCCGCCCGAGCCCGAAACCCAATTAAATGTGCAGAATGCAACGCGCGCGCAACGGCAATAAATTTAAATAAATTATTTCGATTGTGAGCGATCGGTGCGTTGAGTCTGTCGGTGGTTGTGGTATATGTTGTGTGGGCGCCCGTTACGGAACGTGAGTGTGTGTGTGTGTGAGCCATGTGTGCCAATGTCGAACACGCGGACTCATTGAGGGCATACACACATTGCACGAACCGCGAACCGACGAAGTCAACATGGTTGGTGCGAGACAAAAACTATCGTCGCTCTGCTTATCCGCCACTGTCGTGAGTGTGTGTGTGTGCTCGGCGAGAGAGTGTGGGCAAAATGCGCTCAAGATCAAAGTCAGGCTGCGTACACAGGCCGAGAATTTGCACCGTGCCCAAGAACCGTGCTGTTGCTGCTGCAACGGTGCTATGCTGCTATGCTCGCTGTGTATGTGATGTGTATTCGTGACGCCCGCATGTGACATGATTGGCAACGATGTCGCCAAACAACAACACACACAAGCACACGCGCACACACACACACATGTGCCCGATCAGTCGCGATCAGCGGCGGCGGCGGCGGCGCAAGCACAAGCATTTGTTGTCTTTGCAGTCGCTGGCGATGTTGGCGTTGTCTTGCGCATTCGCATTCGCATTTGCAGCGCGATCGTGAGGACAATGTGCAGTGACTCATTAAAATGGTTTTAAGCGGAATAGCTGTAGATTTAATTGATTGTGTGTGTGTGTGTCGCGATTTCGGTTCGGTTCGAAGTTGGCGCGCCGGGTTTTTCGGGTCGTCGTGCGAGATAGACAGCGATCTTCGCGGATCCGAAAAAAGGAACGCAACATAAGAGCACTGTACCCGAGCGCATAAGTCACACAAAAGTATGCTGCGGTTGTGCGAAGCGCCAAATGAGTATTCGGTGTTCTGTTGGGTGGTTGGGAATGTCAGGGAAATGGACACAAAGTAACAATTTTACACTTCGTTGAAAGAAACCGTACTGAACCAAACATCGATTTGCATCACATATCCGAGTCCAAAAAAAAACCAAACCCAGCACTGAACCCAAGAATAAGTCGCAGGAGCAGAGAAACGAACAAATTCGATATTACGCAAAGAAATGCATTCTGACTTCAAATTTCGCTTGAACTCGAGATTGTAATTCGACGCTCGGTTCCGGTTAACGCTGATTCAACAGTTCAACATTCGTTTCGACAAACGACTTTTTCGTTGGGCCGCGCAATCAATACACGAACACCGCCGCCGACGCCGCCGATTGATGTATCCTCGCTCGCACATAACACATAACACCCAACCAACCAGCCCCGCACGCACATAACTCCAAAATGCAATCTGCCAACGAACGGCGACGTTACGCATGTATCATAAACACACGCCGCTCGCATTCGCAACGCCAACCGCCATCTCTGGGCATCTTTTGCCACCGCCACCACCATCATCATCATCATCATCATCATCAGTGTCGGCAGCACATAGCCTCGTACACTTTATGATCTCTTCGGAGTCCGATGTGTGTGTGTGTGTGTGTCGTTACCGCACCAACGAAGAACGAAAAAACGCGCTTACCGCACCGATGCAGCAGCCAGACAACGACTTCATGCGCTTCGTTGTTCGAACGCTTGGCGCAAAGGGCGACTAAATCTCTAATCTGTTCGATCTTTAATTAGTTGAGAACACTTAGGCAACCAGCACCACCGGCCATTTACCCGATGAGCCTTAAACCAGAAAGCCAGCCAGCCATTGAAATCGATTACGCTCGGCCTTTGCGTGTGTTCACATGCGCATCTATTGCGCGCATTTCCAACAACCATTACCGCAGCGAAATTGATTCCGATAATTCCATAAATATTATGCCGAAATCGAAATTTACGATGCAATCGCGCTAATCTGGACGGAGTCATCAAAAGCGCAGCATAATACTGGAAATAATTTCGCAAAGCGTTTAGATGTGATGTACATTTTACCAACATAAAAGTGTCAATATTATTTATGCTTTGCCGCTGTCCGGATGGACAACAATCCAATGGCTCATCACTTGGCGCGGTCGTATGACAGACGACAGACTCAAACATACACTGCAAATGTTCAACACGTAATGGATGATATGTATGCTGAACATTTTGTTTAATGCTCGTCAGCTCTGTCGATGGAGCCGGTGCAACATTCTACCAGACACACAACCACATATAGTAAACGCAACCATTTCATAATCTGTGTGCGCGCGCAAAGAGACGCCGAGGCGTTCATTAATCCAATCCATTAAAACTGAATGTGTATAATAGTGTAGATACTATGCACGCACGCACTTTGCCGCTGATGTGCGTCTGTGCGCTTCCACTATAACAACATAATGCTTGTTCTGTAATGTGTGTGTGCACACACTCCGTAATAATATATGAAATGAGTTTCAACAATATTATGTATAAATAGCAGTCGTGTCGCGTCGCGTCTCAAGAGTTGCTGCAAGTTGCTGCGATGCTGCGATGCAGCTGCCAGCACGGATATGTGGGGTGTCAAGCTCCATAGCATAGCGGCGGCATATGCGGCAACGCCCATCGCATAAGTTGTGCAATAAATCCAGTGGACGACGTGTTCGCAGATGAGACTAGGCGGTATCGATGGGCGCGCACACACTGAACACACACACACACATGTAACATCAAGAATAGCATAGAAGTATGCTCGTGCCTCGTGCATATTACGTCAGAACACGAACAACTAAATCACCGAAAACATGCGCGGCGAATCATGGCCGCAGATCGCAGCATAAATGGGAATAATCCGCATAATTCCACGATTATGAACAACGGTGATGCCGCACTGCAATAAACATTTCAATCGACTACTTTTAATTGTTTCGCGCACCGACCGGAAAACCATCGACGCACGCCCCCCTCCGACATTAATTGCCAGCCGGCGAAGCCAAGCGCATCTCATAGACGATATTTATGAGCGTCAAGTAATTCATATTCCGGGAGAAATAAATCATCGCGCGATGATAACACGGGTAACGGATCTCTTCCTTCTCCTATGCGTATATGTATTTATTAACACAGTTAGCACATCAACCAGAATCGCATGCAATTAGACATACGCGAGGGAGAATCGTGCTCGAGGAAATTATCGATAGATATTCAAACTGCTAATCAACTCTCTGGCTCGCTAGCCACAGCAGCCGCTTTGACGACGACGTCTTGCGAGCAATAAAAGTCTGAAAAACGTAATTATGCGATTCGGTGCACACAATCGATTGGCTATAGTCGAGCACAAAAACCATGCAACATACCCCACCTATTGACACGTCGTCGTCGTCGTCGTCGTCGCGACCACGAAACCAATATGCGATAAACGCCGCACGCTCGCACACACACACTCACACAAGAAGTAGCCCGATACGACGGAGTCGACGACACGTGTGGGACGTTTTGCACTCGGGCTCAACATCACTCGCACGACATTCGCACATAATTCACGGCGTTCAGCCGACGATGTCATATACGCCACACATGCGGACGGACGTTTTGCAACAGTGGCTTCGCCGCTGCAGTGTTGGCGGGGCAAAAAAAGTTGCAAATGATAATAAATATTCGATTTCCACCACCGCACATGTGTGCATGCACGCTTACGCGCCGGGACTCGCCGCGCGCGCGTCACGCGCGTTTCAACCGCAAATATGCCACACACGCGCACACACTCGCTCGCTCGTTCGCGCTCCAAAGTGTTTTACGGCTTAACATAATTTGAAGCGCCAAAGTGTGATGAAAATCGCCGCGCGAAATTCGCATCGCGGCAAAACGAACGCGCACACACACGCGTGAAACGCAAAACTCGCGCGCAGATGCGTGGCTCAGCGTGGTGGCTTCGTGGCTGGCGCAAAAATATGGTTGACTTCGATTATTTCAACGTCAATATCGCAGCAAGAACACACACGCGCGCGCGGCGAGAAAATGCACGCCAGCACAAGCATGTTGTGCGATTAGTGTTGGCTCGGCGGCGAGCGCGAGCCTGCACTCATACACAGCGGCATCGCACTGAGAGCCCAGCCAACCAGTCACACACACACACACGCATACGAGCTCGAAGGCTTGGCGGCGCGCGCGCAATAAATATAAATCAATACCGGAATCAATTTAATGGAAATTAAATATAAAATTCCGAAAACTAGAAACGTGATCGTGTAATTAAAGAATTGGGCGGTGCGCACAAACACATACATACATATATGCTTGTGGCAACGCAGCAATTGCACGACGTCGAACGCATCATGCATGCATTACGGATATATTCACGATCTCTCTGTTTATATGCTGAGACGCAAGGTTGGCATGACGATTTAGTATGTACGAGCAATGCAAAACATGCATGATGAAGTGTGAGTTTGTATGGGATGTAGGAAGTAGAACACAGATCGGAAAAGGTTATTGGTATTTTTGATAATTTTATGTCATCGTTGCACATCTATGTAGCATACAAAAATGGCATTGCTATCAACGAATATTAGTCGGATAATGAGTTCGAATTTATAATTCAAATTAGGATATAATTCAACTCAATTCGCAATAAAATTCCAGATAATTCCCCGATTACATGTCTCGCGCGTTTCCTTAGAATCGCTTCGAAGATATGAGTCAGACTCATGAATGTCCTCCAGGGCAATCGACAGAAACGAATGCCGTCGTCCGAACCAAAAGCCAAACCCATACAACTTTGACGCATATGACTATGTTCCATATTTCATTCGAAAAATGTATCATTTAATGTTATTGTTGCACATTTATGTTGCAATAAATATTACAAGTAATTTATTCCATTAACGAACAAGAGACGGATACCATTAACGAACAAGAAGGGATAATGAGCACATGACACGTAATTGAGAATAACATTTCAGATAATTCACCGATTACATGACTTACAAATTTCCTTGGAATCGCATCGAATATATGAGTCAGACTATTGAATGTTCTTCCTTCCTCCAGGGCAATCGGCCGAAATGAATTCCGAACCAATCATAAGCCAAAACATCCACAGCTTTGTCGCAGCATATGACGATGTTTCATATTTCATTCAATCGCCGCGCTCGGGCTCATTTGATACCACTAAATCTTGATTGGCCAAATGCATGCGTGTTCGTTCGTAGCACAAATCGATCTGACATTCTGCGTTCGCGATCGCGGTGTGTGATTGTGTATGCTCGCATGCGCGCATGCTCGTCTCTGTAATCGAGGCGCTTCTGCCGACAGGTTCAAGAACGAAATCGAGCGCATAAAATCGCAAGAGCGCGCGCGCGGTCAGAGCGATTACCCGCATCGGATCTCGGATCTCGTCAGTGATCGCGCGCGCACGCGAGCCAGTCCGATGGTCAATGATAATTGCCTCAATAAGCGGTCGTATAAAGCGAGACGAGCGACGAGTGTGTGTGTGTATGTTCGAATCGTAGGGTCGAAACTTTAGCTGCTGCTTCTGCTTATGATGACTGGACATCGACGTTGAAGACGTCCAACTTTGTTGCGCTAATGAGTGACTCTTAATCCAATTGTGAAGCGAAATCATCGCTGACGAAAACATATTTCGCACTCACCTTAACGAGAGACGCACGCTCACACAATCACTTTAATTGCCAAACGGTGAGCGTGCGCGAAAATACAAACGTAACGAAATACGCCAAAAACCAATATTGTAACACTCACTCTGCAGCCCATTTCGGCCTCATCCTCATCGTCCACCTCCGTGCCAATATTTGCCATCGCAACGTCGCTTACCTGGAAATGGGAAGGGGAGGGAGACAGAAAAAACGTACACAGTCAATAAATCGTTTCGGAATAAATCATCGCGGTCAATATGTGATACAAATATCTGCCCCCCGCGCGAAATGATTTGCATTTCACGAGCAGAGGCAGAGGCGAAATAACGAAGAAAAAACGCGCCAGAGAGAACTCGACCATCGCCAAAATAGTAATTAAGTGGAAGAAACGGTATGCAAAGTCGTCGTCGTATGTTGTATGAGATAAGTTGTATTGTATATATGTTGTGTGAAGACACATGCAAATCAATTCCGAGTGCGAATCTCGCGAACTGAGCAGCAGCAAAAGCAGCGGTCATTAGCACCTAACATATACGCACACACACACTCGCGCTCACGCTCACGCATGCGTGCATTCGTATACCATACACACACACACACACACTCGCTGAATACATTATTATCGGCAGCTACGCGCGCGCAAAATTCGCACGTATAATAATATCCGCGTATGGTTTCTTTGCGATGCGCGCGCGCACGCGCAGAATCCCATTCAGATGTCAGCAACAACAAAACCACACACACTCACTCACTCATGCGTGCCGGCATATGCGGCTGGCCGGCGCGGCGAGATGGCGTTTGTATTTTTTGCGACGACGCCGCCCGGCCGATGCGGCCGCATCGGCAATTTCTCATTAAATATTTTGCGAACCGTTGGACGGGCCGAGCGGCCTGGCGTTATGACAAAATCGACGTTCGACGGCGATATGACGACGCAAAGTGTGTGTGTTTCGCGTGCACCAGAAAAGGTGGCCAGAAATATGTGTTTTTTTTCTCCTGGGTTGCGAAACATCGCTCGTCCTACAGAGAGGCGTGACAGAGAGTTCACTATGTTGTGGGGGTTGTTGACCCTCCGGCATACAACGTCTCAGGGTTTGTTATCCAAGTGTCGGACGGGCTGGCTTATCTGAATTCAATACACTTATCTGCGCCTATTCGAAACGGTATATTTTAATGCGTGCTCGTGTAATGTTTTATGGCCGGTTACTGCTCGGTACACACTCGGTGTTATTATTGAGTTATGCTGTGCGAACGATGTCGTCGTCGTCGCGTCAACGGGCGTCGACATGGCGTGCGTGCGTGCACTTCACGAACACACTTCACGCGCACACAACACAACAACTTAATCTAAGACGAACATGCCGTCGACGCAGCATAAACTCAGCATAGAGTCGAGCAGTGAACGTAACCATACGCACTATTCTTAACAACCCTAGCTCATCAATATAGACCACGGCGATTTTTATAAATTATTTCGAATCATCGAGATTCGTGAACAATTCAATCACCTTCCTTTCGAGTATATGATTAGTGTTATGAGTCAATCCAGTCGAATGTTATGTTGTTCATACCAGAGACGGAACACGGATATAATTTGTATGGCAAGTGTTATTAAATTTGTATTGTGTCACATGATTGGGTAAAAGACCATTACTGTTCACTGGATTCACTTAGAACCAACTACATATACGCAAATTAGAGATAATTGAATTCTGCACAAGTCCTCACCATTCTAATAATTACAAACGTCGTTGAGGTACCTGAATTGTGTTCAATAAAAAATTAGTATCTCTTGTAACACGATTTATTTCATAGATGAAATAGAATGATGTACATTCATCAAACTTGTTCATTGCATGGATTATATTTATGATCTAAGGTAGTAGTACATGTGCGATCGCCAGCAACATGTCAGGTGTCAGTTCGTCGGCTCGGCTCATTGCCCAAACGCGCACGATTCCCATACAGATCATCGCCATCGCGATCCGATCGCGCACCGCTCAGCATTGAATAATATCAAACAATAGACGAGCCGTTCCAATCCGAACAATGGCCGACTCCATCTAATATGTAATGTTTATGCTTCGCGCGGTACGCACGATTCAAGGTCGCAGCGCAGCAACATCGGCGAGTCAATCAATTATACACGGAATCGCCGCCGATTCGCCGCCGATCACTTTGCTCGCTCGTCGTCGCGCATTCATGCCGCGCTGCTGCTCATTTGTGCAGTCATGTTGTCACGCACTTAGTGCTCAAGCGTGCGCGTGCACGAGCAATAAACGCCGTACATTCGTTTGCAATTTTATGAATTCATAACGCGATGCGTATTATGGCGCATATGTGTGTAAGTATGTGCACCATTCACCAATCCGCATTCCGCCATTGCGCGCGCGTGAATATGTGTGTGCATGTGTACATGTGCCCCAGCAGCAGCAGTGTCTTTGTCGACGTCTTCGTCGTCCTCGTCGCCAGTTCGCGTTCCCTCGTTCGCTTCGTCGCGCGCGCGCGCGCAAGTTTCATTAAGCTGATTGCAATCAGAAAATGTACACGCGCGTGTGCGAAAGCGTTGCTCGCTGCTTCGCTGTGCGAACGGCAGCGCTTCGCGGTGAGAGCGTTTTTAATTACGGCCAGATATGTTATACATATTAACGATATTAATCGCTGCCGCAGCGGTGCGAGAGCGTTGGGCGCGCAACGCCACGTTGTCGTGGGCAACATGCGCGAGTGCCGTCATCGACGATGTTTTGCTGTGAGTCGACACACAGTCGCCATTTCGCTCGAACACGAATGGCATGTTCGCACGCATGTCAACGATCTATCTACCTATTGATTTTATTATTAGCTGTGTAATAGATCGATCGAAATTCGCAGGTGCCGCGTGAGTGTGTGAATGTGTGTGAGTGTGAGTGAGTGCCGTGAGCGTTGACAACTCCATCATCACCAAATAAAATTATTTATATGTGTAGTAGTCATTCATCGATCGACGACGATCGCTGCGAGCCCCGTGTGAGGAATCAATGTATGCTATATCTCTATATCGTACGTGAATGTATGTAGCATATTCATACATATTTCTGTGTCACTGTCTGTATTGCCTGGTTGGGGGCTGTCGGTGTGCGTGTGCGGACAATCAACGCACGCATCATCGCACTAAACTGCGGATTATATTTTTCGCTGCTCCGGCTCGGCCGCACGCACTCACGCACACACACACGCTAGCACGTCGTACACACACGTACACGAGAACTCGTTTTCCGCATAACACATAATTTATGATCGGCACATGCGAGCGCTAGCGCGACACGAACACGAAGCGAGCTTCGTCGACTCCGACGACGACATTGTCATGCTTTCGTTCGTGCGCGCGCGTGCACAGTAGTTCAAGTAGGCGCAGAAGCCGGTGTGGTTTTATTTCTGTCCCGTTCGACATGACGCGAGCCTGCGAATGCCTGACTCACACAGCATAGCACGCTCATTTGTCCACATTTCCAAGCGAACACCAGGCATTGGTGTGTCTGCATTATCCAAATCCATCCGCCACCGAACACATCCACAGCTGCATGCTTTCGGCCGAAATTTATGCTGCCGCCGCGTACAAAACGAATGACCGATCTGTATGCAAATCGTTCGGCGGTATGCAAAACAAAACAAAAAACCGGCGAAACGATCACCGCACACACACGACACAGACACGGACACGGGCCATAGCCAATTTATAGTTAACGGTTGCGGTCATCGGCAGCAGCAGCAGCAGCATGACAGCCGCACACGACATAATGCTGTATGATTAATTGTTGGCAGACTTTTGTGGCATTTGCGCGGGAGCGCAACGACGATTGCGATGACGAGACGAGATTTGAGCGGGTGGGCGGCCACGGTGGGCAGCGCCTCGAAAAAATACATACAAGCACACACATTATGCTTACGCATTTGGCTAATCATGAGGCCATCTTATGCTGCGATTCGAGTGTATGATTAATATCGCGCGTCATACGACACACGCACATTCAGCGCGAATTCGTTCCAATTGAATCGCGCGCGCGCGCGCACGTATGCTAATTAGTCGTAATCGCACCGTCGGCCTAAATCCGATTCGAGAAAGTCGCGCGGTCGCATACGCGCGCGCGCGTGCAGCCCGAAAGAGACCACCTAGGTGGTCTCGAGGCGACATCGTGCCCGCACGCCCGCCCGCCCGATTGTGTCGCTTTGCGCATTACGTAAATGAGTAAATTACTGCCAATGCCTACGTGGGTCGCGCAACTCGCTGCTGCTGCTGGCGATGCGATGTCAACGCGCGATGTCTGTCGCGCGATGAACTCCGCTGATTAGCCGCCGACGACGACGACGAGTCATCGAACCACCGCGATCTGCTCGCCGGCAGAGACCTCAGAGACCAGCGACAGAAAAAAATCGAAGCGAACACATTCGTCGCGTAGTCGTCGTAGGAGTTCTCGTTTTGTCTCGTTTGCATGCGCGCGCGCTTGCGCAAATGCTAGACGCAAGTGATAACGAAAAAACGAATCACGTCACATCGTCATTGCGACTGACTGAAATGTGCTACCGATCTCGGCAGCAGCGCGGAAATCGCATGACCTCTCCCGCGAGTTGAGTTGAGCCCAGCAAGTTGAGTCGCGCATAGACCACCAGTCGTGATTGCACGAGTGCGCGCGCGCGCGCGACGTGTGTGAGTGTGTGTGAAATACGACTGCTCTGCTACGGGCACACAAATCAGTCTGCGCGGTGCGTTCGTGAGATGAGAAATGGCCGGAGCAGATATGAGGGAGTTCATGTGGAGCGCTCGATTTTTGTAAATGGAGAAACACAATACGAACAGTCTATTCATGTTCGACCAATTAAGCAGGATATAATTTATATATATTCATATAAATGATATCCTGCATTTCACGCGTTTTGAACATGTGTAAATTTACATATAGTCTTGTTGTCGACGGAGTATTCATTTATGCTACATATTACACTCGCGCAGATCGAGCGTCTCTATTGAAAAGCCCTATACGCAACAATGTAGCATATTCACAGAGCGCCCGCATTCGGAATTAACATCGACCCGCCAAACTGGCGGGTAGCGGACAATTATATATGGCATTCGCACGCCTTCCGGCACGGGCTTACACTCACGCGTTCATCTGTTTCTCTTGAGTGTTCTTCGCCCGTTTTTATTTGTATGTTTACCACCTCGGTGATAAAACCACAACGAAACACGCACACGATTATACCAGCCAGCCAGAGCCGAAATTCGGGACTCAACAAAGGGGTTTCTCACCATCGAATTATGTTTATCGTTTTCCAACGTCGTCCGCGAACGAATAAAATACAATCAAGTGCGCCAGAGCTCCGGCGTAATTCCGAAAAATGACTAATTGCGCAACTGAGCATAAACACTGAACGCACGCGCTCGAAGCAAGTTCATTACTGCATCGGCGATGGCATTAATGAGATGGCGTGTCGAATCTCGGAACTCTCGACTTGCGTCTCGCGTCTCACGGCAACTTCTTGTTGCGAGCGTGTGAGCCGACTCGGCGCAAAACCGTCACAATTTCACGGTCCGTAATCCGCCCCGAAAAAAGACAAGCAAAGCCGCCACCGAATGAGGTCTATTGTGTTTGTGTGCGTGCGTGCGTGCGAGTGTGTAATTACACGCGTTTGTGCACCGACCCGGTCCGTGTGTTTGTTTGCCTTTCAACAGGTAATCACAATATTCGGACACATTCGCCGATGCGTAATCTAGGCGTACGAATCGGACTCGAATATCTTAAGCGCACACATCCGACGACATGAGGGGAGATGGGTGTGTACGTCGGATTTTTTGTTCCCGCTTCAAACGCATAACTTCTCTAATTCGTTCGAAATGCGATCAAATATTTGACAATCTCTCCCAGCTCCTACTGTTTGTGCAGGCGTGCGTGAAAAAATGCCGCGGCCCGAACGACGTGCGCCGAATATCGCCGAACACCAAGCACACAAACACACACACACACACACACACACACACACACACACACGGCCAAATCAAACATCTTGCGCGCGCGACAACGGCAGCGAAGCAGCGGGCACGACATACGAACATACACAGTAGCGTAGAAGGCATTTATGCTTGAGGGTACTTCCGAGGATTATGAATAGATATTGTACATATAATACGTCAATATGATTTTAGTGATGATGAGCTGAGTGAAAATGTATTCGATTTCAAATAGAAATTATCTATGATATTTCTTTATGAAAGAAAACGGCTATACATCACAATTTCTGAATTTATTGAACACAAATACATTTTCTATCGTCTCTGAGCATGTTCAACGCCTCAAAAAACACTACCCTGGATAAGCCACTGCTCCCAGACACACACACGCGCTGGCCGAACACAAAAGATCGCTCTCGCTTGTCTCTCGTTGTCAGCGCGCGTTGGCAAACAGCAGCAGCAGCAGCAAAGGACAAAGCGCGCGGCTACTTGACGATGTGCGACGACGTCGCGCGGCTGCCGCACAAATAGAACATCAACACAAAGTACGACAACGACGGCCGAGCATGTGTGTGTGTGTTTCTCACACGCGCACGAGATCGCGGCGAGACCGCGGAGCGCACGCAACCAGGCATTTAGGAACACGAGAACTTGTCTGCGCGCACAACTTCTTGGCCACTCGCGCCGTATGCTCGCCGCGCAACGATTCAGGCACTTACGCGACACAAACCGAATGTGCGCCCGATCGCACACACACACACACACTCACATTCGAACCGCCGGGCTCCGCCGAACAGAGAGAGCTCGCATGACTGTTCACTGTTCGTGCACATACACACATGCACACACACACATAATAGTGATGTGATTAAATGCAAATTAAATTCAGGCGCGCATTGGAATGGTTCGGGCTCACAGCCCGTGCATTTTTTCTCCACATTCGAGCATTGCTGAGCGCAAGCGCGATTTTTTCCTCCGCCGTGTTTCTTTGTTAACATGGCGAGCAGACCAGCCAGCGTCGAGCTCAAAGCATAGCATGCAAGCGCGCACGTGTGCACATTGTAAGAAGAAACACGCACACGGACACGGACACACGAATGCAAGGGCAGAGCAGAGATGGGCGAGCCCAACAGAGCGCTGGATGCGCGCTGGATCAGCTCGGGTGGATTTCGGAAATATGTGTAGAGTAGGGATGAGCCTCAAAGTGTTCCAGTGTGGAAATAAACGTAATTATGTTGACTTCCTTTTCAACATTACTTATTCAATCTATTCCTACAATTGGAATGCATAATATTGAATTCAATTACCCTGATTACTCTATACATTCAGAAGACCGTACCAACACTGTGATACCAACTGAAGATTTCTGCTAACGAAAATTCACATAAGCATGCCACACTTGTACTCCCAGTGTCCTGTCCGCGCCGCATCTTAGACTTCGCCCCAGCAGAGGAGGACATTCGCGTTTGGGGAATTTTGCATAAAATGCATTCGAAGAAATCCGCCGAATGTGTCGCGGCCGCGCGCGAATGCTCTGCATTGTGTGCAATTTACATATCGCCAAACTTTCGTACGCCCAGCGCAGCCGTTTTTCGTCTCACCCGCTGGCCGTTAGTGCTGGTGGTGACATTTGCGTACGCCCGGTGCATAAATTCACCCCCAACATGCCGGCCAGAAAACAATGCCCGTCGCCCGTTTGACGTCCGCACGCGAGAATTCAGCGAAATATTGCGCGGCCGATCGCTCGTCATTAAATTTGAATTCGCGCTGTTTTTTTCTGCGCGCGCGAAACAAAGACCGCGACGGCGGCGGCTGCAAAAGGAAACGCGATCGCAAGCGGAATAGCACACACACAGAAGTGGTCCCCCCATCAGTCCGAGCATGTTTACGGAACGATTAACGTCGTGCGCACGCCATCGTCACACGCGCGCACGCACCAGTCAAGAAGTGATGCGTCGACGACGACGACCGAGAGACTCGCGATGCAAACGATGCGACGCATTCAAATTCCCAACGCACTGCCAGCACGATGCGTGCGAATCTGTGTGCGTGTGCGTCGCACAATCGCACATTTCAATCGTTGGAGCGCGACCAGTCGATCAGCGTGCGATGTGCGCAGACTTGAGAAGCAGATGATCGTCGAACAGTATTTTGAATACATAGAGGTTGTTTTATGTTATTCATAGTTCTAAATATTCAGAATAAAATATACAATATATATTTTAAAAAGTGCAAAGGACGTCTTCAATCGTGACAAGTCTCTTCAACACATACAATAATATATGCGTGTCATATTCGTCATGCGCATGTCTGTAAACGAAAGACTTCAAGCGACGAACCGTGGTTAGAGAAAACGACATCATCAACCGATGAAGTTAGTAATATTTTATAACTGTATTCGCGCTAATATGTTCGGTCTGTGTGTTTCGATT